>PVKA01031009.1:0-20840 GCA_004027165.1 Ctenomys sociabilis
CGGAGGAAGCCGGGAGGCAGGCTGGGGGGAGCCGCGGAGGAAGCCGGGAGGCAGGCTGAGGCGAGGCGTCATGCCTGCTGACTCTTGCTCTAGCAGCTCAGTCTCAGGGGATCTACCCCTGCGTCTGAGAAGAATAGCAGTAGTCCCCTCTGAGGGCACGCCCCCAATAACCTAGAGACCGCCCCTTGAGTTCCACTCTTAAAGTTCTCCCACCTCTGAGCACCATCATCCCAAGGACCAAGCTTGCATAGCCTGAAATTGGGGGAACCTTTAGACCATGGGCAAAGCACAGCGGCTCCTAAGTGATGACCAAGATGCCCTTCTTTATGGATACATTAGTGCTGTTGTGAATTTCATCTGCAAATACCCTAATATACAACTCTCCTTGAATCTTAGTACTTCAGGGTTATTCTCCTAAGAAACTGATTGCTGATATATATATTTATCATTTTTATCAATATTTATAAGTGAGCCTGTCCATGGCTAATCAAGAGCTCTTTGATATCTGCTGCTATGGCTTCTGTCTAGATGCTCCCCCTGAAGTCTCATGTGGTCATAGGTGGCCTTCTGAGAGGTGGCTAAATCTAGTGTATGTAAATATGAATAAAAGGTGTGTAATAATCGGATTAGTCTGCTGATTGGTTTGTACCATTCTGGGTGGGGGTAATGGTAAGCTCTAACCTCGGTGTGGGTAGAATCACCCATGAGCCTTGTAGCCTGGATGGACTAGCAAGGAAAGATGGAAGGCAGGCCGCTGCTGCCTTCTTCTGGTATCTTCTTTCCTGCCATGCCATGAGCTGTTTCTCCTCTTCAATGCCACCTGGCCTTGGAGTTAGCTTACTATGGAGTGAAACTCCACACACTGAGTTAAAATGAACCTTTCCACTTTAGCTCGTGGATGTCAGATATTTTGTCCCAACAACAAGAAAGTAACCAAGGCACCTACACTCTGCTGTTGTCAGAATCCTACATCCACATACAGTGTTTATCAAGATTTCTTTACTCATACTTTTCCTGTGAAACCAGATATTCATGTTATGAATGAACAGAAGAACTGCAATGAAACACTTAAGTTATGGAAGCCTAGCAAGGCTGGCATAGAGAAGAAAAGGCAGGAGACAAGAAGGGCTGGTGTTGCAGCAGGCAAGTAGCTGCTGTGGCTTGGGTGTGTCCTCCAAAATCATGTGCTGAAAGCTTAACTCCTCAAATTCATACCTTAATGATACTTAGAGGTGGGATTTTGGGGGAGAATAATCAAGGTTTGATAAGGTCATAAAGGTAGAGACCCACAAAGGCATGAATGGCTTTTTCAGAAGAGGAGGTTCTCAGTTAATGCGGTTGCTCTCTCATGACGTGAGGCTCTCTGCTATGTTATAATACAAGGTCCTCCACGGTCGCCTTCACCAGGATCTTTGATGTCCCAGCCTCCGGAACCATAGATTTATTTATACAAATAAATCTATAGCCTTCATCTATTTCCTAGACAGTGATATTCAGCTATAGCAAGGGGGAATAAAACTATGACAAGGGGATGAATGGGGACATGAAGGGTAAAGATCTTCAAAGTTAGCAATCCGTGTGCTAACTCCCACCAGTGAAGGTCTGTTATAGAAGAGGCACCAAAATAGTCCACAAGGACAAAATGAGTCAACTAACTTCCAAGTTCAGGCAGGACAGGACCACGTCCCTGCTGACACAATGGGTGGTCACGTGGAGCAGCCGTGCTGGGGTTGGAGGCGCCACTTCACGGCCTTCTGCTCACTGAGTTTCACTGCTGCCACTGTGTGCCACAAATACAAATCCTGGGAGAGAAAGATTTGGATCAGGGTCGATTTTAGGACTGTAGACTCCACACTTTCATCCATGCTCTGTTGGCACAGGAGGCTGGAAATAGAAGAGGGAGTGAAGAGGAGGCTGCTGACACCATTGGAACCCTTGTTGGGGGCAGTAGAGGAGCTATTGTGCTTCCTCATTGCAAAAGAGGCCTAGCAAGCCAGGTAGGCATTTCATGGTGGGTGGGGTGAGTTGGCAGAAGTGCTTCCAGTTACCAGTGAGGTCTGCAGAAGAGGAGTGGTGTCCATGTGCATCCAGACGCACGACCTCCCTGTCTCTATTTTCTGATCTGTGAAAACCAAGGACGGAGCAGTAGAGCAATTTCCCTCCTCAAAGGATTGTTATGACAATTAAACAAGTCAATGTACATAAAGCTCTTAAAGCAAGCAGTGCCTGGTTGTAAGGAGCACTTCACAATCAGCAGAATTTTGGAAACTCTGGGTCTTAGTCAATTTTCTCATTGCTGAGACAAAATACCCGACACTCCAAGTTAATGGAGGAAAGTTATTTAGTCCACAGTTTGTAAAAGGTTTCAGTCCCTAGTCAGCCGGCTGCAAGGCAGGGCAGCAGGCAGAGGAGAAGCAGCTCATGGTGGGCAGGAGGCAGCAAAGCAACAAGGGATGGCCGCAGCCCTTTCTGTCCCTCCTCTTACCCAGGCTGCTTGGGTGGCAGTACTCACCCTTAATCCCAGTGCCCTTGATCCTAACACGCACCCTGAATCGATCCCAGCTTCCACATTCCAGATACGGCCACCTCTGAGAGCCCCCCACCCCATGACCACATGAGGCTGTGGAGACATCCAGCCCAGACACAAACCATAACATATGTACACTTTGTTTTGCTTTTTTTTAGCTATTTGTAACCATGACTAACCTTTCCTTCCCAGGCCACCTCAGAGTTGGGTGATGTCCAAGGTCATGCCCCAGCCTCGCGGTAGCTACACTGGGAGCTACAGTCCTGGTTCTTCTGGTCATGGCATGTGGCTTAAGAAGTGAGGCCTGAGCAAGACTGTGAACTACATTCTGTGCAGTTGGGCCCTGTTTAAGAAACTAGTACTAAAATTGCCTCCTCGACAAAACCACATTATTCGGCTTGTAGGATGTGAGGGATAACTCTATGTGCTCAAAACACAGGACGTAGTAGCAGTAAAGTCAAACAAAAGTCAAATTAAAATGATAACTGTGAGCTAACTTTAGGAGAGGCTGGTGGACCCACAAAGGCTGGTGACAGCCAGGTTTTGGCTGCCCTCCCTGGGGCACGCCTTGTGACCTTCTCGTTGATGAAGCCAGAGGTCCCCGAGTGGAGCCAGAGTGGTCCCTCCTCAGAGGCACTGGCGCCTTCTTCACAATTCAAAAAAAATGCGCAAACACTCTCCAGAGTAAAGCCATCTTGTTTTTAGTGGCAGGGATTGCCATATCTGAGTCCATGGTTAATAACTGTGAAATTAACCCTGGCAAAGAAATCCCTGAGAGTGAAGCTGGAAAAAAAAAAATCCGACATCAGATCCACGATCTGTATCAATCTGGTTATGTCGAATTGTGCTGGAATATCTCTGTGGCAGAACACGGGGGCTGACCTCTGGCCAGCTCTGTGGCAGCTCGGGACGACTCCACGATCAGTTTGTAGAAAATGTTATCTGCTGCAACTGGTAACAGGTGGTTTGTTTCAGCGGGTGAAGAAGCAACAGTGTCTTCATTATTTAGGCAACGGGAGGAATGGTGAAGGCCAACACAGGACTTCTAAGAATTGCTCATGTTCAAGCATTCACAGAACAGTTGAAACTAGACCATTAGATTGCTACACGATGTAGCTGTTTAGTAAATGCTCCTTGGAGATTAATCAGAACACAATGAACGAAAATGAGGACCACTGCATTACACTGAGTAAGATTTGGGGGGGACTCTTAGCATTTTAAAATCGTATGGTAGGGCCGGGGATGTAGCTTAGTGGCATAAGCACCTGCCTGGAAAGTGCAAGGTCCCAAGGTTGTTCTTTGGTACCACAAAATAAAATTAAAATCATATGTAACTCTATTATCACCCCTGCTGAGATACTTCTAGTTCCTCCTTTTAAAGGCTGCTTTTAATTATGGTGATCAAGGGCTGGAGAGATGGCTCAGCAGTCTAAGCGCCTTCCTGGAAACCACAAGGACCTGGGTTCAATCCCTGGTACTGGATGTTGTGCACCGTGCCAGTTGCTCACATGCCTATAATAGCAGCACTGGGGAGGCTGAGGCAGGAGAATCACTTATGAGTCTGAGCTACATAGTGGAACCCTGTACTAAATAGATAAATAAAATAATAAAAAAATAATTAACTGTGGCGTAGAACCCAAGAAATGTGTGTTTGAGAACCCTAAGGGTGCCCCCTCCTCCTTACACTGTTTTCTGTAATCATACAGTTTGCACATACTTCAGCCCTTGCATTTTTTTAGACTGCACCTTTTCAGACAAGACAGCAACTAAAATTCTTACCCCTGATTTATGCCTTGGAAAGGATGAGTATTAGACCTTGTTCTAAGAGAAACTATTGAAAGCAAGTAGCAATGAGAAAAGATACAATGAATATTTGCCTAGTATTGAACCTGTAGGATTCCCTGAAAGAGGATCAAGCTCAGAAAGGGAAGGTCCCAGGCATAAGCTCTTCTGAGCTATCTGGTGCTTACTGAGCCTCTTAGCCTAGTTATCGAAAAGCAGGATAAGAATAGCACCACCACTGCTTTCTGCTCTTCAGGCTACAGCACAAGTGCCTGACTTCCTGTCTTTCTGCAGCTTCCTGTTTCTGCCTCGTAGTGGACTCCATCGTTTCAGCTCTTGAGCTCCGATCACATTCTGCTGAAAATACCAGCAGAGGCTGGCCTCAGCGCCATGATTTCGTACCTCTCAGAAGCTTTCTACTGGCTCTGCCATTTACTTTCTCAAGGACACTACTATGTGTGGGAGCCAGAGAGAGAGCCGGGGAGCAGGCAGGATGGTGTGGCCCAGAGCAACAGGAAATATGGCCATTCCTCTTGCCCATTGGCCTGCCAGTTGGTAAGTCCATGTGTGTGTGTGCTGCGTTTGTGTGAATGTATGTGTGTAAGTATGGGTATGAACAGTGTGTGTATCTCACTGGGTGTGCGTATGTGTTTATATGTGCATGTATTATGGTGTTTATGTAGCTATGTGTGCTGTGTACCTACATCAGTGTGAGTAAATACGCTTACAGGTGAGGGTCTGTGTACCAGCAGTTGTGTGTGAGTGGTGTGTGTGTGCTGTGGTTTGTTAGAGCTGGGACCGGAAAGTCAGGAGAATTTCTTCGCCAACACTCTTCTGTGAGCTTTGGTTTCATTTCCCGGACAACAAAGCAAAGGGAAGAATATCAGCTCCGTCTTCTGAGCTGGAGGAAAAGAACAGATCCACAAGTATGACGCGTGTGTGTGAGGTGCTGCTCCAGGTGGAATGAGGTGTGGCAGGGAGGCTTGCAGGGTGAAACCCTGCTCTATGCTGCTCCAGGACACAGTGCAGGGTTTTAAGCCCATTATGCCCAGGCGCAGAAGGCAGTGCCCCCGCTCCATGGGCTCCATCCAGGGAAGAGGGTGGGGAGACCATGATCTTACCAGTGGAGAGTGAGAGGGGTTGTGTGAGGCAGTCCGGGAGTCAGCAAATCTCCCTGCTCTGCCAAGAGTCTGTCAGAGCTACAGCATCCCCACCTCCCAGCCAGTTCCTGAGATTTGGGGAGGACAAAGTGGACTGTCAGGTGGACAGAGCCTAGGAGCGTTCGACGATGCTGTGGTGAGGGGTGATGAGAAACCCGTATCTGTCCAGATCCCCGGAACTGGGCTTCCCATAGCCCAGGGCCTTTACCTGGATTTGTGAAATCTGCCTCAGAATGGTTACATATTTGTTAACAAGCAGTCGTGAGCTGGATAGCTTTCTCCCTGCTTCTGGAAAAAAAAAAAAAAAAAGAAATTGGATGAAGCGAGAGCACATGCTCACTCATGGCGTGAGCGGTCCTGGGGGGACAGGGGTGTGGCCCCGGTGTGCAAAGGGCCCAGGAGTTGCTCTTAAGATTCTGAGTGTGTTGGGAACTTGTGTGGAAAGAGACCTTCCAGTGCCGGGCCAACGTCCACCCCAAGGGGACGACACGGCCCGAGGAGTGTGAGCGCCCTGCGGCTCCGTCTCTGCTGAGCACTGAGGTGTCCACGCCCACCGGCCCGCAGGCCGCCCCTTATTCACAGCAGCCTCTCTGGCTCTTCCACTCCTCCCTTCCCAACCTTCTCCAGAGATCAAGCCCGGTGGCTCTTTCTGGCCCAGAGACTCAGAGACGGCCACTCACGCTGTTCTCTCCTTGTGCCCCCCAAGCACACCTGTCCAGGGTCCCACGTGCTCTTCTATCTGCTCCTCCTCCCCTTCCTCTTCCGTGCTCTGTCCACCCTAATTCTATTCATTCGTCCGTTCCAGCCCACCAGCTCCTTTCCCTGAGAAATTGCTTATACTCAAGATAGAGACCTCAATAGATTTTTTTTCAGTCCTTTAAATAAATAAGTCAAGTTTCTTACTCACTTGCTTTTTTTTTTCTAATGTGGAATAAGATGCTATTTAATTTTGTTCTTCCATAGCTAATATTTTTTCTATGTATATGCTTTAATTATTTTTTTCTTTATAATTAGTTTTGGACAATTTCATTTTGTGTATCTTGGAATGATTTTATTCATATTTCTTGTGCAAAAGGTACTTTTTCTTGGAAATGTGGTGCTATAATTTTAGCTAAATTCAGAAATTTTAAATCTTTAAATATTTATTGCCTACCCTCTTCTACTTTGAGGATTCTAATTATATGAATATAAATTTCCTGATTTTGGCAGAGTAAACTATTATACGATTGATCTGTAAACTCTTTCTTCCTCATGTTTATTTTAGACAATTTCTATTGTTACATTCATTTAAGTTTATAAATAATTTTTTACAATGTGCAATCTATTATTAATCTCATGTTATGTATGTTTCAGAAATATTTTTCTAAACTTCCCCCTCTCTATCTCTTATATCTTTCGCATTTCAATATTTGTCTACAATTTTTAATTTGCTTGATAATTATTACTGATTTTCAATAAAGTTAATAATGAGAGAAAAAAAGAGATAGAGACCTCAATGGGAATGGGGCAGGATCTCAAAAACTAATAGAGACCACCTTAGATCCCTCTTCACTTGGGCTTCCTAGACCTTAACCCAGTGCAAACTTTTCTCTTTCACGAGAGGAAGTAGATGGTAGGGGCCTGTGGAGTTGGCTCAGTGGAATAAGCGCTTGCCTGGCAAACACAAAGGCATGAGTTCAATTCCTGGTTCCGCCAAAAAAAAAAAAAAAAAAAAAAGGAAGTAAATGGTAAAGTGCACTATAAAATTCATTTAGAAAATCAGTAAATTTATTATTGCTTTTTCTAGGTGGAAGAAGACTATGTACTGATTTCAGAGGCTTTCCCAAGCCTGTCTCTCCAGAACCCTACAGAAGAGCTGTCAGAAGGTAAAAAAAAAAAAAAAAAAAAAACTTCCCCGAGAGAGGTACACTGGATAGCAGGGCCAGTGTGGACAGCCGTGTCCGTGGGGAGGAACTCGGCATAGGAGTGCTTGGGAAGGAGGTGCTCTGTAGCTGTGGGGGTGGTGCAGACGAGGCCGAGGCTGGGAGCCCGCAGTCCCTGGGAGGGAGACATAATTCAGGAGCTCTGGAAGCCCACCAATTTTCCTATCTACAAGAAATTATTTGTGATTAGCATGAATTATTTTTGTACTTTATGAATCTTAAGGACCTGGGCCATTGGGAAAAGGTCATAGTAATCCACTACATTAAAACTTTCGGATGTGCTAAGCATGCTTGGTTACTCTTTTCACAGAAACTAAGGTTAGATACTGAAACTAGGGCTCAGATGGTGTCCGGGGCTTTCCGGTCGGTGCTGGAGCCTGGCTGCAGCTGCTCTGATGGGAGCTGCGCTCTTTTGCCAGATGTGTACTGACGAGGCCTCCAGGAATGAGTGTGTGGCCGCCTGCAGCTCCTCTTGCTTCCCACCCTTTCATTCAAATGCATCTCCAGTCCCTTGTGGAAACTGGGGGAAGCCGATGACATTCTTTCGGGCTTGGGAAGCAGGTCTGCCAGCCTATGGCAGCCGGAGGGCAGCAGCAAAGCCAGTCAGCGCGAAAGAGGGCCAGCAGGACAGGTGCCCACCCGCCTCTGGGCAGCCTAGCCTCTGTGAGCTGGACCCATCTGTCTCTTTAATGAGGACAGCTTTGGAAAGCAGCTACTACCTGTCACTTCTTCATGTGCTCTGCATCTGGACACCTGCCCCCCAGCCCCAGTCATTCCTAAAATCTTGGTGTTAGCTTTCCAGAGTCTGTCTGGCATCTCCAAGTCTCCCCTCTCAGTAATGGCTCTGATATTCCTAAGTAGGAACGTTTGGCCCCACTCTCGAGGATGCAGACTAAGAACGTGCATCCGTGCTAGGTCTTGGGTAATGAGCACACCCACGAACACGGCTTTTGATAAATGAAGTGGACTGCATTCTCACCCAGGTTTCCTCTTTGTTTTTAATGTTTCTAGGTCTGGTGGAGAAAGAACTCACCCCCAGGACACTGAGGCTCCTTTTGGTGGGGAAAACTGGAAGTGGGAAAAGCTCGACAGGAAACACTATCCTTGGCAGGGAAGTATTTGAGTCTAAACTCAGCGCTAAGCCAGTGACCATGACCTTCAAGAGAGAAAGGCGAGAGTGGGGTGGGAAGGAACTTGAGGTGATTGACACGCCAGATATTCTGTCCTCTCTGGCCCAGCCGGAAGTCGCAGCTGAAGCCATCTGCCAAGCCATAGCCTTCTCCTCCCCAGGGCCACATGCTGTGCTTCTGGTGACGCAGCTGGGCCGCTTCACAGAGCAAGATCAGCAGGCTGTGAGGCGTCTCCAGGAGATCTTTGGAGCGGGGGTCCTGGCTTACACCATCTTGGTGTTCACCCGGAAGGAAGATCTGGCGGGAGAGCCCCTGGATAAATACTTGCGGGAGACAGACAACCGCAGCCTCGCCAAGCTGGATGTACTGTGTGAGCAGCGCCACTGTGGCTTCAATAATAGGGCGCAGCGGGTGGAGAGGGAGGCCCAGCTGCAGGATCTCATGGATAAGATCGAGTGGATCCAGTGGGAAAACGAAGGCCACTGTTATAGCGGCAGAGCTTCCTGGGGCCCCTAGGAGCCGGCTCTGCACCAAGAAGAGTGCAGACACAGGGAAGATGGATGGCCCAAGGAGGGGCGTATGGGTGGGGGGTCTCGGCTGGACACCCCATCCTGAGTCCACAAGGACTCTGAGAAGACTTACTCCTGGGAGGCTGTCTAGCTCAGTCCATGCGCACGAGCCGGAGAGTGTAAGTTCCTGCACCCCCACCTCCTGACCCACTGCTGGCTCTGTCCATACTCACAGAGAACTGCCTGGGGCTCTGAGTCTGGGTGGTGTGGCAGAGGGGTGGGGCCCTTGCTCCAGGTGCCCGCTCACATACCAGCTCTTCATTGCTTTTTCCAGAGCACCAGTTACCCCAACAGCCTGCTGTACTCATGGGGGATCATCTTTCTCACTAACATTACACTTCTTGGGGTTTGTGTCTATGCAGGTGTGTCACTTTCTCCATGCAACCCTGCAGCTGCCTGGGCATCAGTTGGTGGCAGTGCAGGTTTATGTGAGCTTCACATCTCTTGGGCTTTATCCTCACTCATTAAGGGGGCAGGCGTGATGACAGTTAAAGCACTCACAGTTGGTGATGGGGAGAACATGGCCATGTTCTCCATGAGAGAACAGGAAGACCCAGCCCCTTCCCATCAAATTTTCTTCCTTTGTGCAAGCTATTTTAAGAGGCTGTGTCCTCTAAGACAACTAGGTTGCAACTGCCAACCTTTTCTATGCTTGGTAGGCTCCCCTGAACCCGGCATATGCAGAAGGGGTGATTCTCACTGCGCAGGACCTTCCTGTGATGGCCGTAGCGAGCACCATTTTTCTGTGACCTAGTGCAGATCCAATATGCACCAAAAGAGGACTGTGTCAGGGCCAGACCTTGGGGCTGAGACCCAAAGCCAGGCCGTGTGCAGAAATTGCCATGTGCAACAGATGTCAGAAGTACCTGTGCAGAAAGTAAGTCGGAGCATAGAGTATGTAGGATGCCTCCGCAGGGAGTCAGTCTGCAACGCGGACCTGTGCACTGTCTCTCTTGTGCCTGAGCATAGGCCATGAATAAAGCCTCCTTCGGTTGGCATTGCTTGTCTCTTTGTGATTTCTATCTTGAAATGATCAAAAGAACCCTGGGCAGACCGGAGACTATGGTGGCTCTATGTCTGGGGATGGAGGCCCCCTGGGCTGAGGAGGACAAGCAGGAGAAGAAAATCAGGCAGAAAAAGTAGCCATTTCTCTGGAACCATGACTACTAAGTCCCGTGGGAACTTCACAGGGATCAGAATGATGGCTGGGTATTCAGAAAATCATCCCTGGGGAAAATGGTGAGCATTATCCCTGGCTATAGGACGGGAAGGACCCTAAAGGTGCCAGGTGGGCTGGGACAGAAGACATCAGCACCCTCCCCAGTGTAGACATAGACTGGGAAGGCTGTGCATGCCCCTGCTTTTCCTTGGCACTCATGACCCTTCACTAGATCTGAGTGTTAGAAAGTAAAGCTGTTCTCAGCCTGTCTCATACTTACCTGCACTCTTCCTTCTGGGTGAGGTAAGAGTCCGCACACATACATGGCTCCCCAGTATGATGGAATGGAGAGATGAATGGAAACAAGAGAAAGGGGAACCCACAAAGGAAGCAGCTGAATGCCTTCAACTCCAGTAGGACCATCTGCCCAATTTGTGGGAAAACTGTGACATATGGGTGTCTCCCTGGGAAGCTGCTCCTATGGACAGTGTTCATAAGAAGCAATGCTAGAAGAGTCAAGAAGGGAGTAGGTGTTGGGCCTTGAGCTCTCTGAATGCCTGAGCAGGATGCCAGGTCCCAGGTGTACCTCAATATCTTTCAGGCTTAAGATTCTCTTGGAAAGTTTGCTACTCTGACAGGAAGTGATGGGAAGAAGGGGAAAACCTTCCAATAGCTGCCTCTTCTCTGATGCCAGTTGGTGTGGAAGAGAGTTTAGCTGCTGTCCCTGGAAGGCAGAGAAGTAAATCTCATCATGATGATGGTTCTTGGAACTGTCAGAAGTGGAAGGACACAGCCTTAGGTCCACCAGGTGGCCTGTCCGGTTGAGGCACCTGCTGTGGGATAGTGGCCTTCCTTTCCAAACCCATATTCCTGAGGCATGCAGCTTCCTTAGAGAGCACAAGCATACCTCTTACTGAAAGGTACAAAAAAGTATCTCAAAGCAGAACAGACACCCAAGTGGGTATGTGCTTAAGCCAGTGCTTGTGTTAAGTGACTTCTCTCCTGCTGAGGTGAGCATGCAACATTTATTCCATTCTTGCACTTCCTAGGACACGTCAACATTCTTAATTCTGTTCCCATCCTCTGCTTTTCTATCCCTAGATGAGTAAAACACTGATACACTGGCATGGGTTTTGACTGTATTGTGATGAACAAATTTCTTCCTCAGTCTACACGTTTGCATCTTCTTTGTTACTCTCAGGCACTTATTTTTCTATGTGAATGCCAAAAGCATTGGATTGACTTCTGAAAAGGTATCCTGTTGGTATTTGGCTGGGCTTGTCTTGCAGTTACATGTTGAGAGAGTGAATACCTCCTTCAAGGTCTGACATGAAGGGAGCCAAGCGGTGCAGAGCATCTACTCTAACAATGGGTCTCACGTCAGCAGGGTGCTCAGGCTCAGCCCTTGGCATGAAGGAGGTGGTCATTTGAAGAAGAGGCATCTGCTTCTTCTCTTCTTACTGTGACAGCCAAGGGCCAGTGTGCTGCGCGCTCCATAGCTGTCATGCACCTCCCTCACTTACTGTTTGTCCCTGGAGGATAGACTGGGACAGCTCCCCCTTTTTCCTCCTGGGTTACACTGTGGCCAGGCTCCAGGCCACTCTGACAGCTCAGCAGTACTTGCAGTGGCCCTGCTCTCCCATCTCTTTAGAAACTGCCTCTGCTGCCTTGAAGAAGCACAGGGTAACCAACCCCTAATTAGTGGCAGGGACCAGGGAGGCATCTGAGCCCATTACCCAAACCCCGCTAAGCTGTGCTCAACACAACCAGCCCCCCTGAAGATTTCCTGGCTTTGTCCCTGCCACTCAGGAAGCACAGCAGCTGTCAATGAAACAGCCATGTTTCCTGATGGTTTACTGCATAGCTGACGTGACAGCTGCAACTATCCTGGATGTCCCTCACATCCTCCTGGAAATGCTATGCTGACCAAAGCAGGCTTGAATTGGAACTAAGGAGTGAAATTTAATGTGTACCAATCAGTAGGCTGGGATCAGAAAATCTGAGTTTAGATCAATTTGGACCAATCAATAGGCTTCAGTTGGGACCAATCACAGGCTACAGCTGTGATATAAGCTATTTGAGGAACTCTCCCCTCACACCTTTCAGGTTGGCTTAGGAAGGCTGGCTCTGGTGTACCGACCACCCTGTGACATAGTATAAGCTCTGTTTAAGTAAATTCTTGTTCTAGTGGTCTTGCATATTTACTCAGACAGTTTGAGCTCTTGTCTCAGTTTCTTTTTTCTCATTGCTGGGACCAAATACCTGACACCCAAAATTAAGGAAGGACAGGTTTATTTAGCCCACAGTCAGTGGAGGATTCAATCTATGCTCAGCTGGCTCCAAGGCAGAGTGGCGTATGGCAGAGGGCAGCTATCCATGGCTGCAGAAGAAGCAAAGAGCAAGGGGAGGAGCAGCGGCCACCGCAGCTAGCAAGCCTCCCTCCCCCCCTTATGTTGCATGCAGGACAGCCTCAGAGTGGTGTAGCACTCACACCCTTAATCCCGGGATTGGACATAAGTTAGTCACTGACTCTAGAAGCTGCCCCATGACTGCAAGAGGCTTTGGGGGGACAGCTAGACACAAACCATAACAGCTCTACTCAAGGGCCTTCCTGTACGGGAGCAACTGTTTTTAAAAAGAGGTACAGAAAGCAGTGACTGTTAGCTCTGAAGAGCTCCAAGGGTAGCAGCCACCAAAGATCAGCAAACTGACTCAACTGACAGCATCAGCGTTGACCGGCAGCAGCTGGCAGCGGCAGTGACGGGCACCAGGCACGTTGCCGTTGAGGTGCAGATGTTGCAGACCGGCTGCTTCTAGACCTAGAGTACAACACTAAGGGCTGAAGCCGTTGGTGCTTCAAGCAACGAGCCAACGTGCACTTCGCCTATTCCTGATTTCTATCTGTATTAAGCAAAAGAACCACCACCTGGTTAGCTACAATTTGCAGCCATCACTTAGGGGCAATTGCCAATTCAAGATGTGAATGGCTTTATAGGCCTTGGCCACTTCAAAGTCAGCAGTCTTGGTGGCTGTCTCTTGTCTAAGAGGTCACTTAGCCCAGCAGGAGCCCAACACATGCATACGTTTCAGTCCTTTAATGACTTCCTGACATCACCAAAACTACACTGTGACCATTCTTTTTTATCATAACTTTCCTGAGAATTTAGTTGGTCTAGAATTCAGTAGGGGCTAGAAGTCAAGGGAGTCTGACCCCAAGACTCCTTTGGGAATGTATGGTCAGCAATGGACTCTGGTAGGGAAAATATATATATGAGAAATCTTCCAAGTGGAAGAAAAAAGAAAAGTTATAAATAGGTAATCAGAATAATATCTTATCTTTTTGCTATTGTTCCGTAAATTTTTTATTATTATGAGCTAATTGGGGCTGGGGAGACAGCTCAGTAGAATAAGCACTTACCTGGCAAATGCAGGCCATTGGGTTCAACTCCTGGTACTGCAAAGAAAAAAAAAAAGAGGATTTCCACTACAAAATCTCTGATTGACCCAAGGAGATATGAGCTAATTGTTCACATTATCATGTTCATATTACTGTGTTTTGTAATTTGGATTGTAGGCGTCTTTCAATTCCTTAGTTAAATTTATTCCTAGGTTGTATGTTATGTGTCAGTGCCAAAAGAAACGACGAGAAGACCTGATGAAAGTAGCTTCAGAGGTCTCCCTGAGATGAGTCTCTCTCCAAGGGAGCCCAGAGCCTCGGAAGCATCTCACATTTGTTGAGGGCTAAAGGCAGGCTAAGGAACGTGCATAACTACTTAAGTGAATATAAACTGCTAATGGTATTGACTTCCACGTTGGCCTAACACTAGGTTCACAATGCTAGCCCGTAACATACCAAGCAAGGGAACAAAGGATGGGGCTCCTGCAGGAGAACCTGCTCTCTGGGAGCCCAGCTTTCTGGGAACTTTAGACAGACAGCAGAGGGGACAGGGAGATGGCTCAGTGGAGTACCCTTTCTTGGCCAGTAGACAGACAGCAGTTCTCCTCTGGCTCTGTCTATTGTTTCCTACTCTCTCGGGACATTAGGCTTTTATTTCAAATCTATATTTCAAATCTATATTCAAATCTAGGTAGTTTTTCTAAGTCTGTGAGTGGAATTGCTTCCATTTTTAAAGGATGTTATTCAAAGTCTGGATATTGAATAAATGATATCAAGCCCTGGGCCCAGAATCTCCAGTGTTAGCCCTGAAAAGCTAATAAATCACTATATATATATATATATATATATATATATATATATATATATATATATATAAATGCCGTTCAGTCAAGAGGAATGGGCCACAGACATTATCTGAGAAATCCTCCAGGAGACACCCAGAATTTAAGGACTTTTATGGCTAACTCTTCAGCCAAATTTCTCTGGCCTTCGCTGTGCTCACTGGACATCTTGGTCAGTTTTGGGGGCGCTGTTTACTCTGTGCCCGGCCACTGCTCTGGTGAAAACTATTTGTTCAGAAGAAGGACAGCCCACAGCCAGTGGGTGGCAGGTACATGTTTTATCAGAGGGGAATTTCACGAACTTCAGATCACACACCAGATAAGACAGTTCCGTGCCTTCTGTGAGGCCAGAGCTTGCCTCTGCAGCAACGCTGGGTTTTGTGGTTTCCTTTAATACACTGAACCACGAACAGCTGTCTTTCTCACTTGACAAAATAACAACCCCAAGCCAAGTTCTTCTCAATATCTAGTTGAACCCAGGGCAGATCAGAAATAAACATGAGTCTGGTGCTACTGAGAAATGAGGTTTGTGGACAAAGTTCTCAGCCAAAGAAAGGGAATGGGGCGAGAACCGCAGTGGGCTCCCCTCGGAAGTTCTAGGCAGGGCTCCTGTCCGGTTCACTTTTAGTGCAATTGGTCTGTTTGCCTGTACTGAAGGAGTGGAGAGGATGGGAAGCCAGAAAAGGTAGAGGAGGACCCCAGTGCGACACCAAATTCAGCTTACTTAACTGGAATGATGGAGAGAGATTTTCATAAAACTGCGTGGTTGGTATATGGGAAGGAATGTGGGACCCTTAAAACAGCATGAAGGGCCGGCCAAATAGCTCAGCAGTTTAAAGCACCTGCTTAGACAGACACAGGGGCTGGGAGTTTGATTCCTGTGGCACGCTGAGACCACAATTGAGACTGAGTGTGGTGATTGTAATCCCAGCACTTGGGAGGCTGTAAGCAAAAGGATCACTACGAGTCCGATCTACACAGTGAGACCCTGTAGACCCTCTACACCCTGTAGACCTGTAGACCCTGCCCTAAATACGAAAAAGAAAAAAAGCCTGAGCTAGAACTAGGGCAACTAAAGAAAGAGAACATGGTCTGAACTCTAATTATTAACTCTAAATATTAATATTAGTGAAGAATCCTAAAGTATATAATAATAAGTAGAATCCAGCAATATTTTAAATTGCAAATGTTTGTCCTATGAATATAAAGATTTGATGCTAGAAAATATTTCTTACGAAGTTACCATTAAACAACATAATCTCATCATCTTAGTTGTTGAAAGATAACTGGTAAAATTCAATATCTATTTTCTTACCATAATAAAAGTGTCAACCTTTAACCTACCTTTTCTTTTTTTGGAGACAGGGTCTCACTGTGCAGTTCAAGCTGGTCTCAAACTCACTTTGTAGCTCAGGCTGGTCTCGAACTCACAACAATCCTCCTGTCTCAGCTTCCCAAGTGCTGGGATTACAGGCATGCGCCACCACGCCTGGCTTAACTGTCATGTAATTATTTAACTTTCTGCTACATCTTAGTCACAATAAACTAAGAGAGTAAGAACTTCCAAGTTTTTTTAAAAAACAGATTCAAGGGGAAGAGGTAAATTTTTACTTCTGGGCCCTTGAAAAGTATCCAAAATTCAATATAAAAAATGATCCCCATCAGGACTGACGCTCGGGCAGAGGCGGTGGCTGGGTTCAGGAACTTCATTCTTTCCATGATTCTGATCATGAACCGAGTTGGATGGGAACTGCGTCAAATGCAGTGGTTAGACTCAGTGTTGGCCTTCTGGGGACATTGCATTCAGTTCTTGTTCAGTTCAGTTTCCAACCACAATTGTAGAGAGACCCGAGTTTGAACCGCAGTATCGCTGTATGTAAGAGAGGCGTCATTAAAAAAAAATAAATAAACAAAATAAATAATTCTTTAGCATAAAAGTGACTCAAGCATATTCCCACTGAGTACTGCTTATGGAAATTACACTGAATTTTTTAATCACTCTGATTCGTTTTTAATTTTTGTGGTCACATACAGATTTGTGCTCAGGTTGTACCTTTGTCATTTTAATCCTTCTAATGAGCTGACAGGAAGTACCACTACCAACCACACCCACAGCAGCAGTTTTAGTCTTGTGTTTTTAAGTGGCTATTTAAATAATACCCTCAAGCCGGGCGTGGTGGCGCATGCCTGTAATCCCAGCACTCGGGAGGCTGAGGCAGGAGGATTGTTGTGAGTTCGAGACCAGCCTGAGCTACAAAGTGAGCTTAAAGCCAGCCTGAACTGCATAGCAAGACCCTGTCTCAAAAAGACAAAAAATAAATAAATAAATAAATAATACCCTCAACAGCATCTCAGTCAGACCTGAGGAATTCAGAAGTAAATTCTAACTTGTTGTTATATCATGCTAACTCTTGAAAGCGTTGTAGCTCAAAAATTGAATGACAATGAGGCAAGTCCAAAAGACAAAGAAGCGTTTTATTTTAGCTGGAACCCAGCGGCGTACACCCAAGCAAGATTGCTAGGTGTGCGCAAATCTTAAGTGAGGCACAGTTTTTAAAAGGGAAAAATCACAAGAGTAGGGAGAGGAGGGGGGATTTTACAAAGCTTATTTTGAGTTAGTCATGTCCGAGGGTTAACACTTTGTTCCCATAGACGAGGTCATATTTTATCTTAGGCGTTGTTTTTGTTCTGGTAGTCAGAAGGACATCTGATGACATTTTTACCCATTTTCAGGCATTCTGTTTGTTCCCGTAATTGGAAGGACAGTTTAACTCATTTTGTTGAACGTTGAAGAAACGCTTTTTTAATCTTCTCTCTGAAGGCTGAGAAACACTTTCTTTTTTGTCCAAACAGTAGGCATGGGCGGGAGTTTACAAAACAGAGGACAAGATAGCACAAAATGGAGTTCACATACATTTTACAACATGAAGTTGGTTGAGCAAGGTCACAACAAAAAGGATCTGAACTTACAGATCAACTATAAAATGTGCTACATGTTAAATATTCTTTATTTGGTATTGTACACGCGCCACACTAGAATAAGTAGAAGGCAGCCTGTTTTAGATACAGGGAATTCTAATTAAATCGGCATAGTCAAGACTAAAAATATAGACCTTGCATTCTTGTCTTCAGCCACTTCCTTTAATAGGTCAATAAACACAAACCAAGATGGGAGTCTTGCTTGGTTTTGGGACAATGAAAGACTCTCTGAGTATTTAAACATATTCACATAAGCAGTTATATAAATCTAAACATAAAACTACCCTTCCGTAGTTTTGTGAGGACATTCTCAATCTGTGAAAAGTCGGACACTACTGATCAACTCTAACCTATGTTTAGAAGGGAAAACAGGATAGTATTTACTGAACTGGAATTACTATCAAAACTTGAAAAAAAAAATAATATCCACTTAACGACAAGCCAATTTTACTGAAATCAGGACTGTCCAACAAAAATATTCTGTCAGACCCAGCGGGCACAGCTAATGCAGGAAGCAGCTCAGGGCACAGGAGCAGCTAGAAAGCAGCTGCGGGGGGCCTTCAACGCAGGCAGGCCCTGGAGAAGCGCTCGCACATCCCCGCAGCCGCTGGAGGGCCATAAGGGGGCCGTCCTGAGGGCGTCCTGAACTCTCTGCTTGGCCCTGACACATCTTTCTTTCTTTACTGTTCCAACTTTATCAGTATTCTTTTACTTTTTTGTATTTTCCTTTTCTTTGTTAATCTTTTCTTAAAACCTCTAGTTAACTTAAGGGCTGGCAAGGTAGCTCAGCAGATTAAAGTGCCTGCTTAGGCAGACCCAGGGGCCTTGGATTCGATTCCCTTGCTGTGCCGGCCCCACCCCCGGGGTATGCTAAGGAGTAAATGTGGCTGGGCGTGGTGGTGCGTGCCTGTAATCCCAGCGCTTGGGAGGCTGAAAACAGGAGGATCACTACAAATCCAATCTGGATAGTGAGACCCTGTAGACCCTGTACTAAAATGCATTTTTTTAAAAAGTCCAGCTAACTTATCTTATGTGTTTTTGCTTCTCGTACTCCTGTTGGTGCAGATGCTTTGGGTTTTACTTTAGGTCCGTATCTGGTTTGTACGTATGTGTGGTTGTCACTGTTACTAGCGTTTCTTCTTATTAGTTGTCAGAATCATGCCTAGCATGCCGGGCACATTAGATCATTCCCTGACACTGAGCCATGCTCCTGTCTCAGATAAGCAAAATTGTGCCTTGCTACACCCAACCTCGCTGGAGCCATTAGTAGCACATTCAGAGTTGCTCACTCTAGGAAGCAGCCTATCTTGTTTGTCCATCAGCTGATGAAGGGATAAAAATACTGCGGTATTCATCCATAATGCAGTACCACTCTGCCACAAGGAAAGATAAATGTGAGACATTTGTAGGAAAATGCATGCATCATGAGGCCATAAGGCTAAGCGAAGACAATCGGACACATCAACTTAAATATCACACAAGTTCTGTTCTGTGAGAAACCCAAATGATAAACAGAGAGCAAAATAAAAGGAAGCTAAAAGAAAATAGAGAGGCAGATCCTTCTCCAGTGGAAGGAGATCAAGAGAGGGGTAAAGAAGGAAAAAAAAGATGAAGAAAGCCATTAGGACATGTCGTGCAAGCGTAAAAACTACACACAAAGAATGTAAATATTATGTACAGCAAAAATGCTTTAATTAAAAAAATAAAAATACTGCTTCTGTTAAATCCACACACACACACAAAAAGCCAACCCCAAAACAGGAGAGATAGATAAAGTCCCAGCGACGTGGCCCAGGTATAGTTAGCCAGAAGGCGCTGTAGACCCACTTCTAGATGTTTGCTACCCCAGCATCAACAGAGAGATAACACAGAGCTGTGCACACCGCAAGTGTGAGTGGGCTCGGTACAGGCCACTCCCCTACGCTTTTAGATCACACATTGTGCACAGCATTGAAGCAGCAACTACCAAAGACATACCCCGTTACCCTGCTGCCTACTCACAGCTACCTCTAGAGCCCATCAGAGGAAATGAGACGATCAGGCTCTGACACAACTGTCCAAAGAAACCCCAAGGACATCATGCTAAAATCCAGCTGGGGTTAAACTCACCATTATGCAATGAAGTGATCCCAAGGCACAATGTGGGGCCAGGGAGATGGCTCGGTGGAATAAGCACTTCCAAGGCACAGTATAAAGAAAAGGAAATTCCCTGCGAAGCCCCTCGCTTGAAAGTGGAAGAGATTTTCATCTCAGCAGATGCACCAATTCCAACACAGAGACTCAAGAGATAGAGAAAAGCAAGATGATTCCTTCAGTTACCTGATAGTGTTCCAGTACCTGAATCCAGAGATTGAGAAATGGATAAAAATGTTGGAAAATTACTTCACAAGAGTAATGTTGTATTAGGGGTCTTTAGAAGGACAGAATTCATAGAAAATATATGTATAATTATGCAAGGGGATTTATTAGCTGAACTTGTAGGGTCAGAGTCAGGAGACTCTATACTGGGCATCTGAGAGATCAGACATGGAAGAGCCCATAGTGCCCTTCTGTGCACCGAAGAGGTGGTGGGTCCTGCAACTGAGCTGCTCAGTCCAAGAAGATGGAAGCTGTAGAAGAAGGAAGATCAAGGACGCTGCTCCAGCCCAAAGCCGGAGGCCTGGAAGCTCACTGTGGAGCCACCAGTGCAGTGTGTGTCAGAAGGCTGAAGACGCTGGAGACCAACTTCCAAAGACGGTGATGTTAGATTGGAGCTCCTCAGAAACGAGTGCCCTTCCAGTACCCACTCTGGCAGCGTGAGGCACACACACTTCCTTTTCCTTTCCCTCTTTATCTCACCAAGCCTACTTGCTACACCTGGAGTAGGTGTTCCTCCCTCACTTTGTGGGCTACCTTCACTCACCTGCCGACACACTTGTGGCCGAACTTTAATAATCTGCCAGGGATTTATTAGCCCATCCAAGTTGACATATCATGGTTAACAGCCACGATCTAGACGCATGTCCTTAATCCATGCTTAATATCCAAATAAAATAACAGTAATATTTAATCTCCAAATACAGTTACACCTCACATGATAACAGCTATCCTGTGTGCAAATGGATGTGCCCCAATCCCCTCCCCGTGAAAGAAGGCAAAGCTGTTCTTTGGTGCTTCCTACTTTTCCTTTATTTTTGTTTTCTTTTTTTTCTGACATGTACAACTCAAGTATTATAATCTAATATAAATTTAACAATGTTTAAATACCAATATTTATACTGATAAGAGAAATAAACCAGACACACATGTGTAAATATTACATATTCTCCCTAATATAGGTACACAAAAGAAGAATTACAAGTATAAAGATATAACACAGTTAAAAGGAAAGCAA
>PVKA01031010.1:0-26716 GCA_004027165.1 Ctenomys sociabilis
ACACACACACACACACACTATGTTCAAGGCAAAGAACTTTCTGGAAACAGGTCAAAGAGGTTTGCTTCTGCCATTTGCAGAGACACTGCTGGACCAGATGGGCCCTCTTCCTCCATGTTGTGGGAAAACTAACTGGGGCACTGTGCTTGCTGCCCTAAGATTGCATCAATGAAGCAATCAGACACACAAGCTAGTGCATGAACAGGAAAAGCAGCAGAGCCCCCTTTAGAGATATAAATGCGGACTTTCAATTCCCAGCCACAGGGGAGCCCATGCTCTTGTCTCTTTCAGCAGTCTCCTTAGTTTCTTAGTGTCCTACTGCTAATGGCCTATAATTGAAAACAGCAAAGGTTATTAATTGTTAAAAAGTCATGATAGACTACAATTTTGGGCACTGGAGTGTGACTTAATTTATATATTTCATTTCAAAGCATTTTAAAATGCAAATTTAAATGTGCAGAAGTCAATTTGGTTAAGACCTTTCTGACATCTGAGCAAAAGCCCAAACTGTTAGTGGTGTCTAATTATTACAAAATGTTGGAAATTAGGTTTGTCTGGAGGGGAAAGTGGCAAAGGGGATTTTAAGGCAGGACTGCTGTTTTCTCTGCTAGGGCTTGACACACGTGAGTGTGTCTCCAAATGAAGGGTGTCCCCACCTGCCTGCCATACAAGAACGGTCAGTCCTATGCAGGCATACACATAGTCACTCTGCGCCTAGCCTGTCACTTATTTCAATATCTAAAGCTGTATTTGTTTACACAGCAGATGTGAAATTGAATAAAAGACCTTACATTACAGAGATCCATTCGCACCCATGTTTACAGCAGCACGGCTCACAATGGCTTAATCTTAGAAGCAGCCTGTCGTCCATCAGTAGATGGATGGATAAAGCAAATGTGGGATTTAAACACCATGGAACACTACTATGTTGTAAAGAAGGATAAGCCTGAGTCATTTGTAGAACACTGGATGCACCTTGAGACCATAATGTAAGTGAAGTAAATCACACAAGCCTAATGTAAGTGAAGAAACACACAAGCCTAACTATTGCAAGAGATAAGAAGAGTATAAATAAAGACCCAAATAAAAGATAGATAAGAGGAAGCAGGGAAACAGACCTTTCTGAAAGGGGACCAAGAGACAGAGGAGGAGCTAGGGAGGAGAGGAGAGGAGGATGAAGCCAGGAAGGATGCTGTGGGAGACATGCGCATCAGATCCCTACGAGGAATGTGGTCATTACGTCCTGCACATATAGACTAAGAAATAATAATATAAATGAATAGATAGAAATTCCCCAAAAGATGGGACAGGGGCTGTTCAGTACTGGCTGAGAGCCAGCGATTGCATCCTAGTTTAGAAAATGCTGCACAAAGCAGCAGAAATGCATTTTGGCGCAACCATGAACAAAAGGTGCGCACTTCTCTCTTATACAGGCACACATAAACGAATTTGCCTCTAAGACACTTCAACTGGACACAGAGTTTTTAATAGGTTCCACAGCCCCAGCTCTGTGGCAGCCCATGGTACAGCGTCCCAGTCACACCGCTGAGAATAAGTAGTGTGCTCCTATCCTGGGGCCAGGAGAGATGGAATCCACCTTCCAGAACTCCTGTTGCAGACACTGGAGCACTTGTGCTGTGTGGCTGGCAGGTGCTGGGCTGAGCGTCAGGGGTCCAAGCAGACTCGCCCCTGGGGCTGCTGCAGCCCTTCCTCACAGGTCTGGGTGACACCCTTGGTCTCCTTGTCTACTTCTCCCTGCCCTGGCTCTGCAGTACTCATGTGGTCTACTTGGCTTCTGCTGCCTGATGCAGTCCTTTACACTGTGTTCATCTTCTTTTGGAGGAATTCTTATACTCTGAGGACTAGCCTGCTCGGTGGCTTTCTTTATCCCATGCCTTCTAATTAGAAGAATGAATAAACACTCCACACTCACTGTGTGTAATTCGATCTTTTCTGTGGCTCCAGAGGTGGGGGCCTCCCCACTGAAGGGCTGGCCCAGGTGCAAGTCCTGGGGCAGTTTCCTCTACACAGCAGCTCCCAGCTTTCTTAGTTGTCCATGGACTTGAGAGTCCACTGACACTGGGCTGAGCTCTCCTGTCACGTGAGGAACTTTTTGAGTGATTCTAGCCAAAGCTGGAGGCGCCCACACAAGAAAGACACACAGAAGTCGCAGATGGCAACAGGAGTCCAGCTCCAGCTCTCTGCAGACCCTGCTGTCGTCAGCCCCCAAGTTGAGCATTTCCCTAGAACGCCAACCTAGCTCTTCCAATACAATACAGCCATTATTACTTACGTTCAGGATTTTTGCACTTTGCCTGGATTTTGCACTTTGCCTGGTAAGGTAAAGGTGAACACTTGGTGTGAATAAAAAAATATGGGGAAGATTTTAAAATCATTACAATAAATGACACATGGTCACGAATCCTCTCAGAATCCTCTTCCTCACTTCACATGCACTCATGGTCCTGCCACTTTCTCCAGCAGCTCTGGAGTCCTCTTTCCTGACTTTAGTTGGGCTGTCATGCCTATCCTGATGTCCTGAATTCAAGTGCTTGCTTTTCCTGGTCATTTTGACTTTGGGGAGGAGCCAGGAGTCTCAAGATCCCAAATCTGGTGACTAAGGTTGAGGAGGACACAGCCTCTCTGTTGGATGGTGCTTGGCAGAGGCACTCACTGTGGTTTTGATCGCATCTCCTCAGCGGACGTTTGAAGTGCAGGGAGTATTGTGAGGTGGATTCGTTGCACTGTGTCTCTAATACTTCTTAATTCAGACACCCACCATATATTTGGATTAAGCCCTGTAGACTGATCATGCCAATCTAGGAAATTTAGAGAAGCAGATTTAAATTTCAGACAGACGTTGGGTGAATTTCTGCTGGACTCTACCTTTGGGTATTTGATGGCCCGGCTTCCATAGTCCTAAGAGGCTGGTGAATCTGTCAACACAAAACTAAACTCTGCCACTCCCAGGCTGCCGCAGCTGTCAGTCAGGGAAAAGTCTGCACATGTCTGGCCAATCACATTCCACAGATCTGACTGCAGAATTCCAGAGCGAGCAGTATGCACTGCTAGGAGGCCTGGCAACCGCACACTGGAGGCCACATGCGCCCCGCCTGCACCTCCCTTCATTCCCTGGACTCGCACAGTGTGAGGTGAGCAGTGCATTCCTGTTGGGATATGGGGAGATTTCTGGTCTATTTAGAACATCCTCAATCTGCAGGAGGTTGAGTCTTTGGGGAGGGGATGCAGCTTCCTGCTCCCTGTGCCCACCATGTGCCTGAAGCTGCAAGCTTCAATCTTAGCACCTAACAAACCGGGCTCCTGACCTCCTCCAAGCTGCTCTTTGAGTCTATTGCTTGCTCTCCATAGGAAAACCCACTGCAAAGACCTTCCAAAGCTATCCAGAACGCACTCCATTCCTAGAACCTGCCCTCTTCCTAGCACCTGCACTATGCCTCTGATGCAAGTGTTCCCCACCTACCACTGCCCGCCATCCCCAGTCTGGCCTCTGGCCTTCCATGTGTGCAATCTTATGATCAAGTTGCTGCCCATCCCAAAGAAGAAACTCAGTCCCCACAATCCAGGTCCTTGTCCTTGCGGTGTGACTGTCACCTCCACCTCATCACCTGGCTACCTCGCCCTGTCCACCCGTTGCTGCCACACTGGCCTTGCTGCTTGTTGCCATGCCCTCAGCCAACAGCGTCTGCCCCCTCTGCTGCGTCTCTCCCCTGCAGGTGTCACTTTGAGCCTTGCAGCTTCTGTGTCGCTCAGACCTCATGTTCTTGAAGGAGCAAGTCTCACATGGATGTGTGCTGGTTTGGAAAATTTTAGGAATAAGAGCTGACATTTCAAATGGAATTTGCTTGAGTTTGTGTCTCCTAAAAATCAGTATGAAGATTTGTATGCCCCTTTATCTAATAATCCTGCTGCTGGACATTTTCTGGAAATAATGAATCTTAAAAGCAGAAAAAGACTGCAGCATTAAGAAGGTCATTGGTACCACCATCTAGAACATTTAAACATTAGAAATAAAATGAAATGGTTAGCTGTGGAATCTATATTTTTAAAATGTGGCTCACAGATCTCTGGACACCCCCAGGACTATGCAGGGAATTCTGCAACAACACAACTGTTTTCACTCAGATACTGAGACACTGCATATCTTTATTGCTGCACCGAAGTTGTCGAGGTTGGTAAGTGAGATGACCAGAGCCCAGAAGGTCTCAGTGGCAATGCCAGCACAGTGCCCTCACCACACTGCTCACCACCATTTCCTCCAAGGGGTTTGCTTGTTTGTAAAGCCATTTCCATTTAAAGACAATTGATGAAAGTAAGAATTTTATTAATTGTCGAGTGTACGCCATTTTCATGCTCTGGGTAATGAAGAGGGTGAATGGAGCAGGACACCAGCTGGAAGCAAAGCGCTTGCCATCTGAGCTGCAGCCCCACCAGCCGCTCTTTTCAGGGAGTTCTCCTTCCCCTTCAGAGAGGGCTGGACTAAAAACTAGCAGTAGACCTGTATGTTTGGTGCACATTTTCTTGCAAGAGAGAAGCACGCATGTGTTGCTTCCTGGAATCATCACTGGCAATGTTTGTGGCAAGTGAAAACTTCACATTTTAAAGTAAAAAGAAACACCCCCCAAAAAACCCTCCCAAATTTTATGAAGCTGCATCTGCTCCTGGGAGAGCAATAGGTAGATACATGCAAAACATGGAAGTCAAGCAGCCAAGCCCAGGGACAAAGAGCTGTCAAAAGAAAGTAGCCCAAGTTTCCTGAGCTGTGGTCTCAAAACTCCCAAGGAGGGCACGCCAGGCCCTCCTGTTCACCCACCTGCCACCTTGCGTCTCTAGAGAACATCACAGTTATGCCTAAGGGTTCAGGCCCCAAGCTGGCCCACAATGGCTGAGCCTGCCCAACTGAGCCTCACAGGAGCACACTTGCATTGAGGTTTGTCTTCCCCTATTGCTTTTTGGTGGTCATGCTTGTTCTAGTTAAGACCCTATAAGTTCAAAACTCCCCCTCCTGATCGCTTGTGGAGGCTCCCAGGTGACTGGCCTAAGTCCATTAGTTACCACTGATGACCACCCCCTACACACCAGGAAAACAAAAGAGAATGTTAACTGTCCTTATTAATGAAATTAGCCTCGGTTAGATAGTACTGTGCCTTGTGAAAGCCTGCTACTTCCTGACTATGAGTTCTATTCTCTTTTTTTCTTTAAAAATTAAAAAATATATTTATTTATTTATTTGGTACAGGGTCCCACTACATAGCTTGGACCCATAGCAATCTTCCTGTCTCAGCCTCCCCAGCATTGGGATTACAGTAATGCACCACCACATCCAGTTTCAGTGGCCAGCACAATGAACCCAGGGCAGGGTTAGCATAGCATGTGGTACCAGGGATGGAACCTAGGTTCTTAAGCTTGCCAGGTAGGCTCTTAGACTGCTGAGCTATCTCACCACCATATGAGTCCTGTTATACAGATTTCCATGCAGTTCTTCTCTGGGAAGATCTGAAAGCTGAGAGACCAGCACAATATACATCCTCACTCAGCTTTGCCTTGTTCCCGGTTCCAGTAACATGAACATGGGCTTGCAAGCTGCCAATGTCTAAGACTTCTTAAGAAGATCATAGTAATATTAATAAATGTGTGAATTTGATATTATAAAATGAATTATGTTAATATTTGGAACAGCTGTATAATTCAGTGAACCAACCATTGATCACTGGTTTCCAAAAAGTCAGCCTAGCAAGCTATAATATTATGTCTAGGTAGAACAGTTATCCAGGAACATGATTGTACAGTGATTTTTAAGACAGCAAAGTAGAAACAATGATTAACATGGCTTCTGGCTCTCCATTGAAACTTACATTTCAATGTGACCATGTTTTAATACTAGGCATAGTACTGAGCACTACTGAATATTTTCTGTTGTATTTACTTGATTTTTTTTTTTTTTTTTGTATTGCTCCAGGTGATTGCAGGAAAAACCCAGAGAGTGAAAGGTCCCATCCATCACTGTGACTATTTCTCTGGGGCTCTGTAGCCAGCACCTGGCCTGGAACAGATGTGCTATGAACTGTCCCTCAAGAAGTAAACACAAGCACAAGATCCACTTGTACGGAGTGGTTACCAGTCTGGTTGACTAAGAATTTGTGGTAATCTGAGAAAGATTCAAACTGTTTCAGTGTAGATGTATCTAAGTTATGAGGCATGATAGGTATTCTGTACCAGCATGTAATGAGTGTATTATTTTTGTGCATGCTTGTGTGCTTCATGGCTTTCTACTACAAAAAGGGGACTAACAAGATTTGTGGAACAAGAAGGTTGGGAGCAACCATAGGAAAGGCCTGTCATGGGTCACCAGAATGCTAAAAGCAGACACAGACTTCATTTTTTTCTGAAGAGGACACATAACATTATTGTCCCCACAGGGATCTTCTGACTGTGAACTCCCAACCTGGGTTCAACTGTGGCACTGGGCATAGAGCATTTGGCGACTCAGTGCTACACAATGACA
Source organism: Ctenomys sociabilis (assembly GCA_004027165.1). Classification (NCBI taxonomy): domain Eukaryota; kingdom Metazoa; phylum Chordata; class Mammalia; order Rodentia; family Ctenomyidae; genus Ctenomys; species Ctenomys sociabilis. The sequence continues at coordinate 6,524 of PVKA01031010.1, forward strand.
GCTTATGTTTGAGTCTCAGGAAGAACAACTGTGCTTGCCTGTGTTGGCCCCATATCCTGGGCCCCAGCCTGGAAGTCACAGTTCCATCAAGCCATGGGTTTCTGTGCAGCTACTCTACTCTGCCACAGTCAAGTCCTCATCTGCTACAAAGCATCTCCTCCAGTTGAGTTCTAAAAGAATTCCATTTTCATAGTCTTTAGAAAAGCAAGATACACAGTTTAAAATGATCTGACAGACAATTAGCTAATCAGGTCAGTGATGAGTTTGTTTGCTCTATGCTAGTGTTGCCCTAACCCATGTTCTCTGGGAAACCCACAAGCTACAAATTCCCATGGACAGGAAACAAAACCACCTGCAAGGAGAATGCATTGTAAAAACCTTACACACCTGTTCTCCCTCTGTCTTCAAGCTATCCTGTCCCCATGCCAGGCCTGAGATGGCCTCAACCCCTGCAGCTGTGTGGCAGTGGTGATAGGTGTAGGCCCGGGGAAGAGGGCAGGATTACCTTTCACCGTCACGTGGACGCTCTGGCTGGTGGAGAGTTGTGGCTGCACCAACACATTGCACGTGTATTCACCCTCATCAACTTCTTTTTGTACATCCGAGAGCTTTAGAGTTCCATTGTTCTCAAATGCCACCTGGCGGTGGTTAAAAGGAAGCAGATTAGAGTTCTTGTACCATTTGATGGAGTAATATGGGTAGCCAATCACACGACAGTGAATATATGTGTCCCGTCCTGCTATTGCTGTGATATTTTTCATTGGTCGAATGCTTGCAGGTCCTGGAGAGACATTAAAAACAAAACAAAACAAAAAAAAAAAAACTCTTGAAAATAATTTAAGGTTACACTTCATGCGGGGAAATGGGTATGCTGATTGTTTTCATATAAGCTCATCTTTTCCTGTTAAGTAAAATTTTAGGCATTTGGTATTTTCTGCTAAGACATTTTTCTTTTATTATTTTCAAATGAACTGAATGAATGTCTAACTTTCATCATGTATGATTTCTATTGAGATATTTTGAATCATGAAATCAAAGGTAATTGATCAAAAACAAGGTAATTCTCCTCTGCTGCATGACCGCACTCTCTGTGTGAAGACTCTAGAAGCATCGTCTAGGATGACAATGGCGGTTAAACCACCACGCACAATGAATGTGAGTTAAAGACAATGCACATGAAGGCTTCCCATAGATGAAGTGGAACAGAGAGAAGGAGAAAGGAAAGAACATGCACAGCATAAACCAGGAGAGGAAAGATCAAGTGGATGAGTCAGAGAGGAGAGAGAGAGAACAAGCTGACTAAGGAACCAACCAAAATGCCATTTCCAACATTAACCCAATTGGCGCCATTCCCAGAAGGAAGGAGAGGGCGGGACATGGGAAGCGACAGTTATTCCATCTGGCATTCCAGGACTCAGCTCAAGCATGCAGAAACCCTTCTCCACTACAATGAGTTATGTGTGTTTTTCGAGGAGCTGATTTGACAAGCACCTCTTACGTTTATTCGAGCCTGGTACAAGACGACTCCCGCAGAGTTGTTGGCTGTGCAGCGGTAGACACCCCCGTCCCGGACCTGGGAGCTGGAGATGTTCAGGTAGCTGACCACGTTCCCCTCAGATGTGATCATCTGGCTGATGCGGTGACCACCACCCTTGAGGATTGGGTCATCATCCAAGGTCCATGTGATGGTGGGCAAGGGTGTCCCCTTCACATTGCACATGAGGGACACCGGTTCAGAGGGGCTCACCACTTTTTCGCTAAAGGCAGAAATGATTTTGGGAGTCCCATCTGCAAGAAAAGAAAATTCATGGGAAGAAAGGCCCCATAGACATCACCGAACAACTGCTGAGGATGTCTGCTATGTGCTGGGGACACACAGTGGTGGGAAGCCTGGTTTTATTGACCATGCTGCCCTGGGCTTTCACTGTTTTCACAATAGATGTGCACAGCATTGGCAAGCTTTTAGTAAAGCATGTGGCTCTTTCCTGATTAACAAGAGGAACAAGAATGTGACCTATAGGCTCAGGCTAAAGTCTCCAGCTCAGAGTTTGTACGTCTCCACCCAGAGTTACAACCCCAAGGGATGCATATACCTACAGACGTGGGTAGGCTTTCTACTTCCCTCAAGTGATTTGGGGATTTCTCACTGTGGGCTTGTTAAAAGAGTGAAGTGCGCCATTGGGAGTGTGATGAGCTCATCACTGTTGCTTCTCTCTTTCAGAGATTTAATTACAAGTCGAACTTGCTTGTAAATGTGTGTGCAATTTTGACCAAGAGAAGCTAAGTACTGTATGGCCAGCCCTTCTGTCATGTGTCATTTATCTCTAAGTGTCATAAGTAAGGTATCCATAAAATTTATCATTCAATTTGGAATGCTTCTGAAACTGAAGTCCATCTTACTAAATAACTATGCCAAGAGAAGTGGGAGCTGGAATCATATAAGGCAAATTAGGGCCTTTGCTTTGGAGAGATTACCACAGGAATTTCCACAGTGCTTAACACAATCTCATTTTCCTATTTTATTGTTCTTCTGCCGCACATGTGAGCTGCTTCTCTCATTGAATGGCATCATTGAAAATACAAGTTTCCTCTCCTTCTATGTCTTTCCATTGAAACAAAAATGAGATGTGGACATCTTCAAGAAAATGAATGAAGTCAAGCAAAGAAAAAGTCACCAACAGGCATTCCAACCTCAGCAAGTAAATCAATACTGGAGTATTTTCCAGGTCTACGTGGTCATTTTGACATAACTGTGATCATATGCAACAATATTTGTGAGTCTGGCAATAAAACAAGCATGCTTAAAACAATCTCTTTCTGTGTCTGTCTGCCTGTCCACCTGTCTGTCTGTCTCATGTTGGTCCCCTGATGAAAGGTACTGATGAATAGTTTCTGTTTTAGGAAAGTATTATCTGTTCATTCTGGAGCAACTGGAAAGCACATAGTTATGTAAAAAGGGAGAAGAGTACAACTTGGCATTGCTTGCACATCCATTAGAGAGCTGTAGCTGTTAGCAGCTTCAAATGCTCCAAGGAAACTCACTCATCACCCCAAAACCTTGAGGCTTGCTTCTGAGCCTGTAGGGTCCCCTCGTAGGCAGGGTGGGTGCTGATGCCCATGTCCTCTTTCATGCTGCAGTCCTCCCTTCTGCATCTGACTGGTGCTCGCAGGCTGGAGGAGACACTCACACTGCTTGTTTCACAAAGTCACTCCTAGGCACCACACTGTGGTGTCCATGGGACACATTTTTCTTTCATTAGCACAGACACACACACAAAAAAACCTTCAGGAATGTTTAAATGAAAAGAAAATGTGCTTTTCATGTTCGATGCACGTGGGCATTAGACATGGCTTTGTCGCACTGAGCATTTGATCTTGCAAGCCGGTAGGTGGTATCTGAGCTATTGAACAGAGCTGCCATGGATGTGTGGGTAGACAGGATAGACAGGAAATACGCAATTCATCTGTACAATTCTACCTCTGCTGTAAGTACTCCATGTTTAGCTGTAACCTTCTCTGCACTGGTTTCTTTTTTTTTTTTTTCTTTTGTATATTAGGGAAGGGTCTACAGGGTTTTCATGGTCTCACTAGTAGATCAGACTTGTAGTAATCCACTGGTTTATAGCCTTCCAAAAGCTGGAATTATAGGCATGTGCCACCATACCCAGTCTCAATTGCCCTCTCAGCAAGCCCCAAGGGTGGGGTCAGCACAGCAGGCCTGGGGATAGAAGCCCTGGCCCCTGCACCTGCTTATGCGCACCTTAATCCACTGAGCTATTTGGCTAGCCCTGTGGTTTCTTTCTTTCTTGATTTTTAGTTTTGGTTTTTTGAGACAAGGGCTCTTTATGTATCTCGGGCTGACCTTGAACTCTATGTAGCCGAGCCTCAAACTTGTAGCAGTTCTTCTGCCTCAGCCTTCTTAGTGCTGGAACCTCAACGGTGTGCCCACATGCTAGGCTGTGTCTTGATTTCTATACTAAACTCTGAAAACCCAAATGTTTTTATCTGTTTAGGAAACAATTCTTCACTTAAACTACTTCTTTTTGTCAGAATTATGTATATACTGTGACTATGTGGTGTGTATTATACGTTCTTAAGCACAGCTACTAAAAGCTGAAATTGTAGAACTTTATGTGACACATAGAGTTTCAAATAATTTAAATCATTCTGTCTTTTGTGTTATTACCTCTATTTACATTATAAACTATAGTAGTATTACAATGTTCTGATCTACCAATTTTTGTTCAGAAAAAAGAAAAGTGCTTTTGCTGCATGCTCACCCTTTGGCAGTTCTGGTGTCCTTTATTCCTGGATGTCAGGGTTTCCATACCATGCTTCTTCCCCCCTCTGAGCACTGTGACGTTGTTTACCTCCCTATCTGCTGGGTGCCTGGCTTCGAAGACTTTCAGCTTTGTAGTATAGAAAATATATTTATTTTGTTTAAAATTTTAAAGACCATTTGGCTATAGCAGTCCACATTGGCAGGGTCCTTTGCTTTCTTTGTCAGACGTTTAAAGACATCTCCCCCTGTGCTCCTCCCTCACCAAGCAAGGTGCCCATCACCCTGGACACTGCTGCTGTGTGTGTCTCCCTCTCTCCCTAGCACTGGCAAGATCATTACCGCCTCCCGTGTCCTCAGCAGGGTGACTCCATGTGCCTGACTGTCATGCTCTCTGTATCCTTTTCACAAGGTTTTGCTGAGCTCTTTAGATCTACAGCTTTATTTTTTATACCAAATTTGAGGAAATGGTGTCATTATTTCTTCAAAGGCAGTTTGGTTCCCCACCTGTAGCTCCTGTTTTTCTGGACCTGGGACCACATCTGTGTGAGGACTCCACTTGTCCCTCATGCCAGGTGTCTCTGCGGTCAGTTTCCTACCTGACCTAGGCTGGATGATTTTTTTTCTTTGCTTCTCCGTTAGCTCCCAGTCTTCTCTTTTTCCTTCTCCAAGGCTGCCTGTCAGCCCACAGAATGAGGTTTCCATCCATATCCATTTACTTCACCGCCTCTCTGTCTTTGCTGGCCCTTCTTACATGGTCATTCACTCCAACCACGTTTCCTTCACCTCACTGGATGTGTCGTGAAGGGCACCGTGACAGTCCTGTCTGCTGACGCCAACACCCAGGTCCTCCTTAGGTTCCCTGCTGGGTGTGCTTTGTTTTTTTGGCAGCTGGTCACAGAGCCCTGTGGTTTGCTTGTCGGTTCTCTTTGGTGTTTTGACACATTCAGTTGTTTTTCTCCTGGAGACGCAGGTCCTGGCACATTTCTACAGGGCGGTATCGGAGGATGAGGCTGACACCTTCCTTGGCCCCTTCTGCGGGGCATGGTTCTCTGGTGTCCTCACTCACCTGAATCTCAAAGGACTCCACCCTTTGTTTCTCTTCCTGTGGGGCGGCCTGTGGAATGTGCTGGAAAGGCATATTAACCTGGACATCACAATGTGTCCTTCCTTTCGGCTCAGATCTCTTTCTGGCTGCAGAACCTCAACACTGCCTTTGTCTTCCCAGAGCTCCTAACTCTGCTCGTAGCCTACGATTATTTCCAGAATGAAACCTATTGTTTTTAATTTTATTATTGCATTATCTAAAAAAGCCTGGTTCTGTCTGGCTGCAGTTGATGTAGCCTTCTGGAAGAGTCCTTTAGCTCAGCAGTGGTCTGTCCAGTGTGGCAATGTGGATTTCTATGCTTTTATTTTCAGCCACAACCATTTTGATAGGGACAACGGGCAACTTCTTTGGAAGATACCGCTTAGACACAGCTGATATGAGGCACTTATTTATAATTCCAATCTGTTCTCTTTTGGTACATTAGCACTGCCATCTCTCAGAAAAAAAGAAAAATAAAATGAAGCTTCTTGTCCTGAATGGAAACTGACGTGTGACACATAATCGAAGCGTGTGCTAGTGTGGCCCTGCTCCCTCTTTGTTTAAGCGCCGGCTTCTCTGGAGATGAAAGCTGACGTTATTTTCCCAGAGACACCTGGGTGTCTTTGAAATCCTCCATGCTGTCACTCTCTGATAGCCTGAACCTTCCAGCGCCATTAGGGATTATCAATATGCGCTTTAGGTTTTCTTAGTCACTGCAGAAGCAGTTAGTTGCCAAGGCAACAGGGCCCAGGTTCTCTCTCCTACGAAGAATCTAAAAATAGTGACTCTGTAAGGACCAGAGTGCAACGTCATTAGTGACCTGGCTGGGTGCAAATCGATCACTTTCTGTACTTAATTATTACATGCAATGCGGCATCAGGCATTTAATCTGAGCATGGATGTCTTCAGCTAATTTCACCTCTGCTTCAGAATCCTCAGTCTGCAACCTGATGCTCAAGCCAAGCTAGGAATCTCATTGCTAAGCCAGCTACCTCGTAAAAAGTAGCTGAGGCTAAAAAAAGCTGAAAGACAAATATTCAGTTACCATCAAGACATGGTTAAACCTACCTTAATACACGATTGGATTTTATTTATTCTCCCTTTGGACTATCTGAAAATCATTTCATTATTTTAATAGATGGGTAACAGATGAATGGTAAATCATATTTAATGACAGTATTTCCAATCAGACACCCAAATACACACACTGAAGCTAGTGCAATTATCTGGTGATAAATACCTGTCTTTCTTAAATGTTACCTGTCACATCTGCTTTCCCCAGCTGATCAGCTAGAAGATTTGAATACACAATAGCCAGGTAAGAAAGGGGTGCTATATCACATCACAAGCCTGCGGTTATGCCTCAAAACAGCTCCTCCTCTGCTCCAGGCCTGAAATCTGTGGATTTCTGCACCCAAGTGGAGACCCTTGCCAGGCTATGTTTCTCAACAGTGGGGACTACTGACCTTCGAGCACCACCTGGGCATAGTCTTGAGCGGACAGCTTGTCCCTGGGTACTCCCTTTCCAGTCCCCACTCAGGGGACACAGACAATGTTGGGACATAGTTCTAGTGGTCTCAATGGGGAAGGGGGACTCCTGGCAGAGAGGAGGTCAGAGATGCTGCTATGGCAAACATTCCGGATGCACACAACAGCCACTAACAGCTATCATCAAGAAGCGCAGATCTGGGGAAGAAGAAAATGTCAACAGCCCTGAGTGTCAAGTGCCTGTGGTTTCTCTCTGGACAAGTGACTCTTGACACGAGTGGGTGACATTCATGTGACTTCCAGCGCGCTGTACTTGAATTCTCATCAGAACGTGCTCTCTCTGCCTGACTCAGCCTGGTGTGTTCAGCTGAGCTACGCACTGGAGAGACTGAAGGGACCCGTGCGCGGCACTCAGCACTTCCGGGCCGGACGTCCCTCTCCGGGGGACTACTGACCTTCGAGCACCACCTGGACATAGTCTTGAGCGGACAGCTTGTCCCTGCGCACGAAGCACTGGTATGCGCCCCCGTCGCTTTTGACCATGTGATCCATGATAAGGTTTTCGTGGTTGATCCCTGTAATCCTCACATTTTTTCCCGGGTTGAGGATTTCGCCGTTTCGGTACCAGGACAGTTCCTGGTCCTCAGTTCCTGTCACACTGCATGACAAGGAAACCTGGCTCCCCACGCTGCTTTTAACCTTCCTGGGACTGATGGTAGCTTTCAGTGGCTCTGGAGAAAGGAGGAAGACAAGGAAAGAAGGTCAAACTATCACCAGAGAGCATCCCCACACATGCTGGACTTTTGACACATTCTTGGATCAGAATGATTTTCTTGGGGGGAACCCTCTTTGCTATGTGTTTTGGGGGCCTTTTTTCTCTAGTCTAGTAAGTAACAACTGGACCTGTGTTGGTCAAACTGCTTTCTCAGGGAGTACAGGCATGGACGGTGGTGCTGACCACCGTCCATGCCTGTACTGGGTCCTGAGAAGTGTAGTGTCCTAGATACCGAAAAGGATACAGGCAAGCAGACACCTAAGTCCTACACCTTGCCCAAGGTACGATGGAGGGCTGACCCTTATCTATTCTCAGACGCACTTATGTTCACTCCTGTGCTGCTGGGGCTCAACCAGGGACACCAACACCTGAGAGAATCAAGTTGAGGGGAAGATCACGCCCTATAATAGAGCTCTTCTCCAAGACAAGGCAAGATGATCAGGCAGGGGGCAGATTCATGCTTGAATTCTTGTTTTCAATCAACAAACCTGATTCAGTGTGAAAAGTATTTACAGAGCATTTATGTTGGGTAAGAATGAGACAGAGACAAATATTATTGTCATGATCATTGGCAGGGCCAGAACAGCACTAAACATTTTATTTATATATTTAATATATTTAGGGCAGAGTCTACAGGGTCTCATTATGCATATTGGATTTGTAGTGATCCTCTTGTTTTCACCCTTCCAAGCACTGGGATTACAGGCACATGTCAGCATGCCCAGTCTCAATTGCTGTCTCAGCCTGCCCCAGGGTAGGGCCAGCATGGCACAAGAGGGATTGAACCCGAGTGCCTGTGCTTGCCTTAGCAGCCAAATATGTTTTATATATATTACTTAAGTAGTCCTCATATAATTCTGCAAATTTGGTGTCATGGTATTGTTTCCAGAAGAGGAAATGGGTATTCAAAGAAATTCTGTGATGTGACTAAATCCACCCTGTGTGAAAAGGCAGACTGTCATCCTGGTTGTTCTTGAATCACCTTGTCAATAAACCATGGAGCTCAGCCTTCTACACCGATGGGCCAAGGACAGGAATGGTTATTACAGGGCCAAACAAGGTGAGACAGAGGTCAGCAGAAGAAGGTGTGGTGCAGGTTTAACAGGGAGCCAGGGAAACTCTTACTATTCAGGATGGAAAGAATTGAGGCTGGCAGGAGTCAAAAGGAGAGGCCACTGGTTCTCATTGCTATGACAAAGTATCTGTGCAAATCAACTTAGAGGAGAAAAGGTGGCTTTGGCTCAGGGATTCCATGGTCTCCACCCAGCTCTGTGGCCTCCAAGACAGTGGTGAAGGAGAAACAGCTCAGCAGAAGTGTTGGCAGAAACATCTGTGCACCTCTCAGAAGCCCAGAAACAGGGAAAGGGGAGGGCCAGACTGTGTGCCAGGGCCTCCTCCTGCTGCTGCCACTGCTGCTCCTTCTCATCCTCCTCTCTGAAAGGCTGGGACTCTCCTCAGGCTGTGGTTCTGCATGGCAGTTGTCTCTAGAATCCCCCCGACCCTCCACACACCAGGCTGCGCAGGATGAGTTTCTCCATCCAATCAAGTGGCTGATCAAAATTCATGCTCACAAAGGGCAGCTCAAGAAGAGTTTATAAGTCAGCTTAGATCCAACATAAGGCCCATGAAGAAGAAAAATGGGGGGAAATCACAAGAGCAGTCTAGGAGAAGATACAAGGGAGCTTGGAATTTGGCAATGAAATCAGGGAAAACTAAGAAAAGCATTCAGAGTGCTGAGCAAGTGCCTTGTCTAGACAAATGCATTGTCAGGAGAATCAACCAAACAGTCTGGTGGACAGATTAAAGGGGAGGTGAGCAGTCAGCATGGGTGCCCCGCAGGTCTTGTGGAGAAGTCTCCATTCAGTCTCAGCTGGGCAGCTCAGGGAAAGGCTTGGAAGCATTGTGAGATCCGCCATCCAGGACTTGGACTAAGAGAGGAATCCAGTGGGTCAGAGAGGGAAGGAAGGAGCACTTTGGGGAGGTGACAGGAAGCTGTTCCTAAGGAGAACCATTTGGAAGACAAAGATGGTGAAGGATTTGATTTCCTGTCCTGTTCTGCTGAAGTGCTCAGAGGCTGGTGAAAGACATGGAACATATGTGACTGCCTCTGGGGCTGGAAGCTGAGGCTGGGCATAAAGGTTTGGGGCTTCTTTTTGGAGGGCTAGACTTTAAAGCCAAAGGAACAAAGGGTGAAAAGAAAAGGGCTAGAAGAGTAGAACATTCTGAACTTGGAAATCAAGGGAATGCTTGCTATGGGGACAAAAAATACTGCTCTCTGTAGGTCAGAGGGCACAATGGAAGAGGCAGGGAAGTGTGTGAAAAGCATGGCAGAGCTCCTTGGGATGACAGAGGGCTGCTGTGAGGAAGACAAAAGCCAGGTCCTCCCACAAATAGCCTTTACAGTGCACAGTGCTAAACACTTGAGAGAGATGGGAGGAGGTGGAGGAGACTGGAAAGGGAAAGGAAGCAGGAGAGAGAATTTCATAACTAAGGCAGAGGCCAGAGGGGAGCAAGTCCCTGGGGAATGAACTTCACACTGGACTACGAATATGGGATGCTTAGGTCCTCAAGTTCAGAGAGGAATCCTGCATGGAGGGAGCAGCATAAGCAATGTGACCCAAAACAGGAATGCAATAAGTTATAGGGATTGGAAGAAGTTACTTTTAGCAGGGCTTTGGCTTGTTTGTTGGGAGCAAAGCAATAGGATATATGATCAGATGAGTTTCATGAGATGTCTTTGGTACTAGTCTAAGATGCAATTTTATCTGATCAAATGCAAGGAGATGTAAAAAGCTAAGAGGGATCTGCTCTAATAGTGTTTGTGAATAGAATATCGTATCTGCACCTTGTACAACAAATAACCACTAGGACAACAATGTGCAGTGTATTAATTATTGACTCTGCTCTACTAATTTGATTTGAAACTGTCTCATTGCTATTTGTTCTTCAATAAAATTATGGGAAAAACAAAAAATAAATAAAATTTCTGAACCTATGGGCACACCTTCACTGCTGTGTCCTGGGACACAGCTTAGTCAACTGGACCTCCAGCTACAGGGACACTGCAGTAGAGACACTGTCCCTGACCTGCTAACCCAGCCCGAGCACGTGGGAATGCGTGTGGGACTTGGTGCCCTACTGGCTCCAGAAACCACTAGGATATGTAATTTAAGTGTGTTCTTTCTGGTGTCTGGACAGCCTGTTTACACTGGCACTGTCACTGTACTCAACCCTTGGCCCTGTCCCATCAGACATGGAGCAGGAAAATAAATCAAGGTAGGAAAATGCTTCCCTTTTCCATGTGGCTTGGTCTGTTTAGCTTAGCTCATTAAATAAAAGTACTAAAAAATAAAAGCAGGGCTGGGGAGACAGCTCAGTGGTCTAAGTGCCTGTCTGGCAAGCACAAGGACCTGGGTTCAATCCCCCGTACCACACACCATGCAGGCTACCAAAACTGAGCGTGGTGGCACATGCCTGCAATCCCAGCATTGGGGAGGCCGAGACAGGAGGATCACTACAAGTCTGAGGTGTGTAGTGAGACTCTGAACCAAATAAATAAAAAGATTATTAAAAGAAAAATAAATAAAAGCAGTTTTATACTGGCCACTGGGAGACACGCTGTTTCCAAGGCTGTGTGGTAGCCTAATTCTGGTCACGTGACCTTGGGAAATTCACCAAGTCATGGTTTCTGCAGGGGCAGAGCTGAAGGCAGGCAGCAGGGGTAAAGCAACCTCCTGCAGTGCCAAGCCCTTGCCCCATGGCCTACACAGCCTCTTCCAGGCAGCCAAGATAGCGTCTTGTGGAAGACCAGACTGAAGATGCAAACCACAGAAGCCCAGGTCATTTAGAGCTCTGTACTTCTGCTGATATTAGCCACCTCAGAAATGGAAAGAAACATCTGGAAATTGCCACCCGGTTTGCTACCACCCCTCATGCTGCTCCTGTCCATGTGTTTTCAGATGGGCCACCATCCTGGGCCCAGCAGCTAGGGATATCCTCTAGGGGTGTCCTTCAAGGATGTTCCCTTGCAAATGCAGCAGTTCTGTACCATAGAACTCCAGGTGTGAGCTCTGACTTCAAGTGTCTTTGCTATGTGGCCCTGGGTGACTCCCTGGAGCAGTAATTCCCTCATTTGCACAATGGGTCTGGGTGCACTGCCCCGAGGTGTACTCTCCAGAGGAGGTCAGCACTGCCTGGCCAGGGCCATCCAACTTACGTTTCACGTACAGGCGGCCAATCACCTTCGCAGTCCCGTACCGGTTGGACACCTCGCAGACGTAGCTGCCTGAGTCCGAGGGGCGGGCACTCTCGATGAGCAGCCCGGTCACTGTCTTTTGGAACCTCCCCGAGAGTTCCAAGGGCGAGTTGTCCTTCAGCCAGCGGTAGTCGGGCTCAGGGTGCCCAAGCGCTTTGCAAGGCAGCTCTACCCGCTGCCCTGCCATGGCTTTGCGGTGGTCAAACCCGTCCAGGATGGATGGGGCTGAGTTTGCTGGATCTGTGGAAGAAAGCAAAGCTCTCAGAGGCTGAGACCAAGATGTAATGGGGTTGCTTACCTAGAACCCCGAGGCTTCACGCATCACCCGTATATCACGGCACCTTCTCATCAGATCTGTATGGTTTACATGATGGTAGTGGGGAAAAGCCCTAAAAATATAGGCTTTCTGCACAGAACTCATTGAAGGCCACATACCAGTAAGAGCTGTTTATTTGTTTGTTTATTATGTATTTAGTACAGGGTCTACAGGGTCTGTTTTCAGCCTCCCAAGCACTGAGATTACAGGCTCACCACCATGCCCAGCGTCATCAGCATGCCACAGGGGCAGCCCTGGCACGGCATGCTGGGGATTAAACCCTAGTCCCTGCACCTACCTAAGCAGGTGCTTTAGTCCACTGAACTACCTGGCAGGCCCACTCCTGTTTGCTTGTAAATAACTGAAATATCCAGGACCAGCAAGCATGTTTGCAGGGGCCAGACATCCAGCTTTAGAAGATAGTTGTTTAACATGAGAAAAAGCTATTGCACAGGAAAAGGGCTTTCCCAGAGCTGCTGGATTTGCATGAGTTTCATCTATTCATCTCAAAACAAACCACACTTTGTCTTTATATTTTTGATGGATGTATTAAATGCATCTTGATGGGGCTCAGTGTGCTCTTTCCATGTGCATATAAACTGCACACTGACAAAACCCAACCTCCTTTTATCCAGCTCTCCCTTCCACAACCTCCAGAAATCACTATTCCACATTCAGGGAGACTATTTTTTAACTTTCACATAGGACAGAGAACACACGTTACTTGTGGTGTCCTGTGTCTCACTTATTTCACTTCACAATGTCCTCTGTGAGAGCCTGAGAGAAAGTTTTCTCTTCATGTGACTCTCCCCAGGCACACTATAGAACTTCAATCTCTTTCCTCTGTGGCTCCACAATCTCCTTGCTCAGAAAATTTGGAGCTCACCTGAGTCTCATGATATTGCAGTACAGGTTCTCCTATGTCCTGAGTCTTCGCTGACCTTGAAAGGCTAGGGTCAAAATGCTGGCGGGCCTTGTGGCTCTTCTATTTCTCCAACTCTGACTTGTGATCTTAGGTTGTTAACCATCCAGAAGAAAAGCTGATTAGTATCCTGCAGCATATGCCATTCACTTTGCCTTATCTGACTCAATTGATTTTACTTGTTGTACATTTCCTTTTGTATTTCTGCTTTTTTGCTTGTTATACTAGGGAGACTATACGATATTTACACATGTGTGTCTGGTTTATTTCACTTATGAGTATATGCTCAAGTGGCATCCACTTCAGTATAAATGTTTCAAACTTATCATTATTAATAGCTGAGTAATACTCCATTATATAGAAATACCACATCTTTTTCAACCATTCCTCATGTGATGGACATCTTGGTTGTTCCCAAGATTTTGCTATCACACATTGTGCTGCTATAAACATAGGTACACATATATCTCTATGATACAATGTATCCGTGACTCATCCACATGGATGACACAGACAAAGGAACTACAGAATAATGTACAGGACTACAAGATAAACCCTGAGAAGACTTCAATGACCACATAGGAAATATAAAGTTTATGTGTTGCTATGTAAGTTTTGATCTACCTAGGTCTTAACCATCCAGCAGAAAAGTATAAAAGTATAAAAAGGAAGTATACATCGTGAGCCCATAATATTAAGCTGAGCTGTAAATGGATATGGTCGATAATTTCTTTGAATAACCCCCTATAGTTGCAGAATGCTGGACTGTGTTGGATTGTGGTGTCGAGTTCAAGCACCTAAGGTAGTTGAATGTCAATGGAGTGCCCACTTTTGACAGGTGTAGACAAAGGAAGGGTTGTAGAAAGAAAAAATCATGATGTGTGTGTATATAGACAGTACAGTTGGGATAAATAACAGTGTGCTTCTACATAATTCTATGATAGGCAAGATCTGCACTAATGGTGGTTGGACAGGATATTATGTCGGCTTTTAGTGCTATGGTCATCCACTAGGTAAATAATTATTGAATCTTTGATATAATTCAGCTATAAAAAAAACCTGTAAATATAATATCATGTATGCACCTTGTACAGTACCAAAACGTTATGAAAACAGTTTGCAGTGTATTAATTCATCGAATGTGTATGGTTAAGATGTCTTGAAACTGTCTGATTGACATTTGTATTTTAATTAAAAAAAAAACAAGAAAATTATAAAAATGAAACAAAACAAAACAAAACAAAACAATGTCCTCTGGCTCCATGTGAGTTGCTATGACAAGATTTCATTCTTCCACAAGGGCCAGTGATCTGTCTGTCTGTTTGTCTGTCTGTCTATATCTATCTATCTATCTATCCATCCATCTATCTGATATTTTCTATCTTCATTCATCCAGTGATGGGCAATAGTCTGAGGTGTTTCTTAGCTACTGTGAATACGTGGGCACGCACACATTTCTCTGGCTATCTGATGTCATTTCCTTCAGACAGGCACCTGTAGCCGAGATAGATGGACCACAGGGTAGACCTATTATTAGTCTTTTGAGGAAGCGCCATACTGTTCCCATGGTGGTCATGACCATTCACGTTCCCACCACACTCGGAAGAGAGTCCCCTTTCTCTATGTTCTCTCTGCCTAGAAGAAAATGTGTGCCAAATACGTGTCTGTCAGAGCATCAGCACGCAGAACACGTGCAGTGTCCGATGACAGCGACCACTGAGAAATGATCCAATTGAACAGACACTTGTCATCAAAGGAAATTCAAATGGCCAGAAGATACCTAAACAAATGCTCGCTGGCCTTCTCTACCAGGAAAACACACACCAAAACTTCACTGAGCACCATCACACCCTGGGGAGTGGGGCTGTTGTCAATTACACAGGATAAATCAGGTCTGGAGAGCCACCTTAGGCACAGTGACCACGCGTTATGATAATGATATTGTGCCATATATTTTACTTGTAAAGACCATAGATCTTAGATATCCCTAGCACACAGACAGTGAGAAGTGTGGGAGGTGAACTAGCCTAACCTATCCTTGCACCACACCTGTCTATCTATGTATCTATATAAGTCTCTGTCAATCAAGTTGTGTGGCTTAAATATATGATTTTATTAGCCATGTATGTCTCAATAAAGCTTCAGAAATAAACTCTAATCAGTGAGATGCATAAGGAGAAAAAATGTGTATAGAAAATGCTGCTTTGAGCAGTGACTTAGCCGAGAGGTGGGTCTCTGACCACCCTGGCCTTCTGTCCACTGCAAGTCATTCCCAGAACTCCAGCACCACCTCAGACTACACTATGGCTATGGGAATGGAGTCCTCCCATGAAGACAATGGACCAGAAAGGCAAAGCCCAGTTCCTGGTCCTCTGGGAGCTGGTGGGCTTGCTTAAATACATTACGGAAGTAATCCTATGGATTTTAAAATAGGAACAGCAACAGGACCATCTATAAATACTTCTTCAAAAAGCTATAAGCACAGAAGTCATCCACTAAGGACAGTTGGCAGCCACAGCTGACAGAAGCTCATGGGGATGGACACTCGTGTGAAGCTCCCTAACTGTGCCTCATGAGAACAGTGCTACGGTGAGGGAACCTAACAGCCTCCTGAGGAACGTGAGGCTGGGGTTCAGGGGCTGCCCCTCATGGGCACAAGAATCTTATGTTCATTCACTCCTAAAGCTACTTACATGTGCACTGTGGGGCTGTGGAGGAACAAGACCCACAAGAGCTTCACGGGTCAGGTGGAGCACGCTCGCCAGCAAGCCTCGCTGCTTCATTCTGCATACTGTGTACTACTCTTCCTTCCTTCCTTCCTTCCTTCCTTCCTTCCTTCCTTCCTTCCTTCCTTCCTTCCTTCCTTCCTTTCTTTCTTTCTTTCTTTCTTTCTTTCTTTCTTTCTTTCTTTCTTGTTTTTAGTATAGTGGGGATCGAACTCGGGGCCTTGTGCTTGCCAGGCAGGCACTTATGCCACTGAGCTATCTTCTTGGCCAACTTGGTTTTTGTTTTTGTTGTTGTTGTTCTTTTGTTTTTTGGTATCAGGGATAGAATACAGGACCTTGTGCTTCCAGGTTGGTGCCTATGCTGCTGAACCATCTCCCTAGCCCCATTTCTGCTTACTTCAAAAGGAAACTCCAGAGAGATTTTGGAAAGTGTTTCCTGGAGGAACAAGAAAGGACTTCTTCCTACTCCTCTGTATTCTTTGAGAAGGCCTGCTATCCACAGCCTCTTACCAGAAATCTGCATACTGAGTAGGTCCTATAATCCAGAAAGAATAAGAGTGCTCCTGGAGCTAGCTCCAAAAACACCTCAGCCATTCTCATCATCCAGTGATTCTATAGCTCCTATGTGGTGCACTGTGAACAATACAAATCCTGAGGTGTTGCACTTTGGATCTGAACATCCCCTAGAGTCTTGTGTTCAGAGGCTTCTGGAAAGTGACTGGATCATGGAGACACTGTGCCCCGAGTGTACTGAGCTAAACGTGATATTGTGGTGGGTCCCGGCTGATAGTATGTGCTAGTGGCTGTGAGCCTTTGGAGTCCACAGCTCACTCGCTGGCTCTTCCCTCTCTCCCTGCATCCTGACCATCAGGAGCTCAGCAGCTGTCCTTGGCCATGGCCATCATGATGCTTCTGCTTTGGAATGAGCTTACCATGAACTGAATCCCCTGAGCCAGGAGTCAAATTAAACCTCTCCTCCTTTACTTTGTGGATGTCAGGCATTGTTTCCCCACAACAGAAGAGATGACAAATAAATATGGGGATATTATTTAGTAA
This sequence comes from Ctenomys sociabilis, assembly GCA_004027165.1. Taxonomy (NCBI): domain Eukaryota; kingdom Metazoa; phylum Chordata; class Mammalia; order Rodentia; family Ctenomyidae; genus Ctenomys; species Ctenomys sociabilis. The sequence goes on from PVKA01031010.1 coordinate 23,428, forward strand.
TTAGAAATTAAAGAATGTCTCTATTGCATGGAATGAGGTTCTGTGATATTAGTCTGAGAATGCTTTAATTCAGTTAAGAAACATGAGGATATAATGACAGACTTTAGAAAAGCACAGATTTCAGCCTAAGTGCAAGAGCGGAGCTATGACAAATCACTGTGAAAAAATAGTCACAAAATGTGCCATTTTGCTCAGAATAGGCAATAAGATCAGGATTGGAGGAAGTAGCACAAGAAGCTGTCCCCTTTGGCAGAATGGCTAAGAGCAAGCACCCTAGTGTGCCTCTCATTTCCCTGTGGGACAATCTACAACCTCAGGCAACAGAATAAGCCAGCTTCTAATGGTAGTCATAAAAGACCAATGCCCAGTGATGGTACTTAAATTTATTATTCCAACTAAAACCAACTCATGCTAGAAAGCACTCAGATATGTTCCTTAGGAGGATGCTGTATAATTGTAATGACTTTTATAAGGAATGGCAGGATGATGGGATATTTACACAAAGGGAATGTCGCAAGCCTTGCATCATATAATCTACAGATATAAACCCAATTTTGATCCCCTGCATGCCATGCCAGTCCCCTGGGTGCACTGAGATGGAAACTGAGTCTGGACATGGTGGTGCACACCTATAATCCCAGCACTTGGGAGGCTGAAAACAGGAGAGTCACTACAGGTCCAATCCATGTAGTGAGACTTTGTAGACCCTGTACTAAATACATAAAAATAATCAACCCAAAATGGACCATGAACCTAAGAGCTAATTCTATAAAACTATAAAATTTTAGGACAAAGAAAGAAAAAAGAAAAGAAAAGAAAAGAAATGAAATGAAATGAAAGAGAATAAGAGTCCTTGGGTTGGGTAGGGCTCTTTCATACCATACCAAAACATGCGACAAAGATGATACATTAAACATCACCACAACTAAGAAACTGATGGACCTCCAAAGGCATCATCAAGAAAATGAAATGAGCAGTGGCTTCTCGGCACTTGTGACTCATGCTTCTGATAAAAGCCTTTGTAGCCCACCATATAAAGAACCTCTACATGTTTACAGGAATACAAAAAGTTAAGGAAAGATGAGCAAAATATTTAAATAGACACAGCAACAGGCAGCACACACAAATGACTGAGCAGAACACCCAACGATGTTCACTGTGACCGGCTGCCACTTCAGTGTGGGTGGAATCTGCCATGAGGCGCCGCCTGACATCTCTCAGTAGGCCTGTACCAAGGGCTGTGTGGCTGCAGATGAAGGGGACGGTCACGCACGTCTGCTGGCGATGTCAGCTGGCCCAGCAGTCATGGAAAATAGGTGGAGGTCCACCAAAAATTAAAACCCAGAACTAATGCGTAATCCAACAGTTGTGGTCTTGGGTAATATCTAAGAGAAAGGAAGTCAGCATAGGGACCAGAGGTTCCCAGCCCCATGTGTATTATTCACAACAGCGAAGAAATGGAAGCAACTGAAATGTGAATGGAAACCACAAATGGGATATATACACAGCTTGGACTATTATTCAGCCATGAGAGAGGCAAAGCTTTGTCAATGGCAATAACATGAATGAAACGGGAGATTGTTATGTTAGGTTATCCACGCACAGAAAGATGGAGCATTTTACCTCACTCCACTGTGCAGTATTGGAAACGCTGACCTACAAGTTGGGATAGAATAGTGGTTTCTGGAGGCTTCAAGACTAGAGAGGAGGGAGGTAGGGTGAGGGACTGATCAAGGTGCAAAGGTGCAGTTAGGCAGGAGCAAGTAGCTCTGGCCTGGTGCCTTGCAGGAGGGGGACTGTGGAGCGGGATAACCTACTCTGTATGTTGGAAAGCTAGAAGAAAGGAACTTGAGTTTGTTCCCTGTAAAGAAGTGATCACTATTTGAGGAGATACATGTTCAACTCGATTTTCACCTTGGTAGCGTGTAAGTCTCAGTATTGCACAGAACCCCATAAGGGCTTTCCAGTTTCCTATTTTCCACATCAGTTAAAAACATATTTTACCTCGATCCTCCTCCATCCCGCCCGCGCCCGCCCAGCCCCAGAGACCTCCCGAGACAGCAAGACCAACGCCAGCAGTCTACTCAATCCCGCCCACGCCGCCCGGTCTGGCTGACTCCAGCGGCCTCCTGGATCCCGCGCCAAGCTCTCCCAGCGTGTGGGAATTTGCACGAATCACCAGGCTTCCCAGATCAGTGAGAGTGTGGTGAGTCTGAGGGAGAGCCATTGCCTTCTTCCCACGCACACTACGCGGATTCCTGCCCCCAACCCCTCCAAGCCAGTGACTGGCCTGAAACCTCAGGACCCACTCACCAACACCTCCCAGGATCCCCTGACCTAAAGCCCGCTGATTGAGTGGGAATTTCCCCGATTCTCTGGGCATCAAAGTTCAGTGAGTGTAGAACTCCAGGCCCGCCATGCCCGAGAGACATTTCCCAGGGATTACCTGCCCCCCCGCCCCCCGTGGCCTGGTGACAGCTCCAGGCACACTGTGCCAGAGAAACATTTCCAGGTGATTACCGGTCCCACCCCACAGCCCCAGACCCAGTGCAGGTCGGCCTGGAGTGAGAACTCCAAGCCTGCCACGCGGGAGGAACATTTCTCAGCAATCCTCGGTCCCACATTATGGGCCGAAACCCAGCACAGCCTGGCCTGTGAGTGAGGGCTCCAGGGCTACTGCACCAGAGGGACCTTTCCCAGCCTTCTCGGGTTACGGCCTGTAGACCCAGACCCAGCACAGGCTGGCGGACCCAGTCCAGCCTACTCAGTGAATGAGATCATCCACTATCCTTTTGTGAGCCCAGAAGACCCACCAAAGCCCAGGCCCACCCACCTGGGGAACAACCTGTCTGACACAGGAGGGCTGACCCCAGGAACCAACAGAGGGGAACCAAAGGAGCTGCAGCAAAAAAGGAACTGAACACAACAGCTAGACCCAGGATAGGCATACCTGGAATATCTCAAACTTAATAGACTGGCACCCGAATCTCATAACAAGCTAAGGTTATAGCTGCACCAAAGCTCTACACCAAAGGTCAAAGGTCAGTGCTATAGAAAATGACAAAGAGAAGGGGAAAAAGCAATCCCAGACCTCGAGTCCATCAGGAAGGGCAGAGGACACTAGCTCAGCTGCAATGAATGAAGTAACAGATACAGCAGCAAAGGAACAACAGCAGAAAGCTATAGAGGAAATAAAACGAGAAGTAATTCCCCAAATTAAAAAAGAAATATTTGAATACATAGTATCTGAAATAAAGAATGAATTCCAGAAACATTGGGTGGAAAAACT
>PVKA01031011.1:0-26715 GCA_004027165.1 Ctenomys sociabilis
CAGGGTCTATAGGGTCTCACTGCGTAGATTGGACTCATAGTGATCCTCCTGTTTACAGCCTTCCAAGTGCTAGGATTATAGGCACATGCCACCATGCCCAATCTAAGACATTATTTTCTTAAACATTTATTTCAACGACAATCACTTTTTGTAACAATATGTATCCTCTCTACAGCTACATAGCATTGATGTCTTAGTTGCTCTTTTATTGCTGGGACTAAGTACCCAACGCCTATAAATTAAAGGAGAAAGGCTTGTTTTAGCTCAGATGCCTCCAAGACAGGGTGACGTGGCAGAGGGGCATTTCAGAGAAACAGTCCATGGCAGGGCAGGAGGGAATTAGCCAGCAGCAGCCTCCCTTTCCCTCCTGTCTCTTACAGCCTACATGTCTATGAGTTGGTGCCATCCATACCCAGGGTGGGGCTTCCATCATCCACACCCAGAACTGTGTTTGCTCAGTACGTTTAGTTATCACACCCTTAATCCATATCCACGCATGCTACATCCAGCCATCTCAGAAAACCCCACATGTAAGCACATGAGGCTTTAGGGGGACATCTAGTTACAAGCCTGACTTTCAGACAGACAACAGTTTTGTTCAGTGTTTCTCTATGGTGTAGCATAGGCTTGTTTTTTCAAAGCTAGCTGTTGCTTTATTCACATCAGTTGTGTATCTGGCTATATTCAGTCCATAGTGGCTTAGGAGAACAGAGGACCACTGTTCCTCCTCATCCCAGTTCAGTCAGAGCCTGCAAGAGTTGCCCTGAGGTCCAGGCTCCACCACAAGGAGGGACTGAAGGCTCATGTGAAGCTAGAGGTCAGAGGCAGCCTTCGCCTAGCTCTTGTCAGGTAGAGGTGAGGCTGGGTTGGAGACTGAACCATGACCAGGAATTGGCCTTGCCATGTGAGGGCACAAACATTTTCTGAAAACTGCAACCATACCGAGTGCTGGGAAAGACACAGAGCTGTGCTGTTGGAGGCTAGGGTGTGGGCGTTAGTGGGCAGTTAGGATCCTGCTGGTGGAAAGCCTTGGGTTCCAGGCTAAGCAAGATGGGAAGCTCAGAACAAAAGCCCTTCCTGAACAGAATTCAGTGGCAAAGTTGTTAGAAGCATTAAAAAAAAAAAAAAAAAAGTCAGTGGTATCTGAGCTACTTCCTTGTGGCTGGGACCAAATACTCAAGACCTACATACATGGGCATGGTGGTGTGGTGGTTCACAGCTCAACCCGTGGTCCATGCTCCAAGGCAAGAAGGGGCTGGTGGAGGGAAGTGGCTAGAGAAGGGAAGAACCCTCAGGCCATACTCTAGGCCCACTGTCCTGTAGGCCCTGCCTCCTGGCAGCAGCAGCTACAGCCAGATGACCATCCTTTTCAGATGAAGCCCTGACGGAGGACTTTAGATTAGAATGCTGCTTCTGTTTGTCGAGCACTTACTATGGGCAAGGCACTATACTGATCATTTTGCATTTCATCTCATTTAAATTCTCAAAATATTAGACATGGTAGCATTTTGCACATTTTTGCTGATGAAGACACTAAGGTTTAAAGCATATCACCAGGTAGTAAAGATATAATCTTGGGTAGCAAAGATGAGACCAGATGTCAGTGGCATTTGGGCCTTAGGTATTAAAGATCTCAGCACTGCTTTTACCAGATTGTGTTGAAACTTTCCATGCCACACAGTAGGGAAGGAAGAAAATTGGGCAATTAGGATATCCTGATAGTTCCCAAAGTTGGTTTCTCATGGAAATAGCTCTCTTTGCATACAAAGATTCACCCCACTGTACTAGTTCTTACTGGGCTTTGATCTCACTGGCTTGGTTGCAGACAGCACACCCACTGTCATGAGCCCAGCACCGAGCACAGGGGTACAAGGACAGGAGGCTGGGTGGGTTCCAGAGCCCCCTCTGTCTTCCTGGAGCTCAGAGTTTCCTGGCACAGGATATATGAACCAAACACATTTGTTGTAATGTTTCTAAACCACAAGTGTGAAGTGTAGTAGCCTATGATCCCAGCACTGGGGAGGCAGAGGCAGGAGGACTGAAGGGGGATCAACGTCAGCCTGGGCTGCATAGTGTGAGACCCTGTCTTAAATAAACCAATAAATCAATAAATCAAACCTCAAGCCCAGGGCGAAGCCCATGGTCCTAGTCCATGCCTCAGGGGAGGCTTCTGCTCCTGCTGTGGGCTGACTGTTGGAGACACAGGATTAGCTGAGGGACGCAGGCTCTGTAACTTCTTTTGAAGCCACATGTGCAAGCTAGGACTCAGCTAACAACTCCAAGGAAAAGCTTCCCTGAAGATATCTTGATCAGTATGTTAGGGCTGCAGCATATCAGCCTCCGGTTCTGGAAATAATGATGCGGGGTAGAGAGACTAGAGGTAGGGACCAGAAGCGGAGGTTTCCTGTGATGTCTGATTTCTTGCATTCAGAGTTTATTCTTATGTCTCAGTGTCATATGATGACCAGTTGGAAAAAAAAATGGACATCTGAAATGAATAAACACTTCTAAGATGAAACACAAATGGCAAATACATGAAAAATGTTCAACATCATTGGTGATTCAAGAGATGCAAATTAAAACAATGCTGAGATACCGCCTCATGCCAGAAAGAGTGGCTGTCATCAGGAAGTCCACCAATAACAGATGCTGGAGAGGCTGTGGGGGAGTACAGACTGGTACAACCATTATGCAGATCACTATGGAGATTCCTCATAAAGCTAGGATTGGAGATCCCGTTCAAGCCAGCTATTCCCCTCCTAGGTATTTTCCCAAAAGAACTGAAATCATACCACAGTGATATATGTGTATAGCAGCACAATTGTCATAGCTAAATCTTGGAGACAATCTAAATGTCCATCAGCTGTGGAATGGATAAAAAAGATATGGTGTTTTTATACAATGGAGTATTATTCAGCTATAAAAAGATAAATTTGAAGCTTTTTTTTAGATAAATGGATACAGCTAGAGTTGTGCAAACATTTTATTATTTTGCTAGTGAGAACCTGAAAAAGTAATTAGAATCTAAAAAGCTAAGTAGATACTGTGAAAGGGAAAGAAACAATTCAAAGGGAAGGAACAACACAGTGCCCAGCACATACCGGTAGAACAGTGAGTGACTACAACGCTGTCACAGAATCCTGGAAAGGGGAAAAGAAAAAAAATAACTGATAACCCCAGCGCCTTCATATTCGCTGATTTAAACTTTTATATAGAAATAAAATGGTGACATGTGTGTATATATATAAAATACATGTGTATACATAAAGACTACATTAAGATGCATACATCCTATATACCATTTAAAATTTAATGTTAGTATGCTAAAAGTAGTTTTATATTTGCCTTTCTAAAGTTTTATATAAGTATTTTCCAAAGTTGCTGTGTAGTTTTAGATTTCCAATGACTGTATAACATACTTTCTCATAATGGAGCGGAACCGAATTACTATTTCTTTTGTCAGTGAGATTGCATGTAAAATTTTGATAGTTTCTTTCTAGTCAGGATCTTTGTGCATGTGTTATTTCATGAAATGATCAGAAGTTAGGATTGTAGGAACTCCCCAGTGTAACTGGCCTCCGTAGGGCGGGGCTCTGTCCTCCTGCATGTGCCCTGTGGTGTGGCAGGCAGGGCTGCTCTGGCCCCTGTGTTCACCGCTCTCGCTTTTGCAGCTGTCCGTGGATGTGCGTGAAGAGATGACCAGGAAGGCGGTTGCCACCGTCATGCACTTGATGGAGAAGCCACGCAAGGGGAATTCAGAAGACAGAAGTCGGGCGGCTGGTGCCTCCGAGGTCACCTACGCTTGTGCTCTGGGCCACCTGCAGAAGTCACTCGCTCACCTGGGGACATTGGGCCACAGCTTCATTCTCTCTCTAAAGGACAGTGAGCAGGTATGGAGGGGTATGCCTGTGGCTCTCAGTGGACCAGGTCCACAGTGCCACCTGCCAGCTGTGCCTCTTGGACCCTTTCCCCTTTTATGAAGTATTGGGTCAGTGTGGGCCTGGCACATGAGGGCAAATGCTGTGCCACTGGTCCACTCGGCCCCACACACAGGTCCTTCTGGGCACTCAGAGATCTAGAGGTAGTGGCAGTTTTGATGGAGTTTTCAGACTTAGAAAGATTTGTGAAAATTGCCTGTAGCCTCTGCCCTTTAACCTCTTTGCTTTCATTTCTCAGTTTGCTTTTAATTCTTTCCAAAGGAATTTGGGGTGCTTAGGGCACATGCTACCTGGGAACAATGTGAAGAGACATTGCTAGGTGGATCCCAGCTCTCTAGAGGCTAAGGCAGGGGATCACCATGTGTTCAAGGCCAGCCTGGACTACATAGAGAGACCTTGTTTCAAAGCACAAAACAAAAATGATAATAATAAAGTTAAGAAGTGCTAAGATAGTGGTTTTTCAAGCTTTTCTACTGCTGGAGGTTTTTCTTTCCAGCCATTCCTCCCTAATTGTTTCAAGTTCACAAATAGCCTCATGTCCCTGCCTCGGGCATTTCACAAGAGCAACACACTCCCTGTCCATTGCACCATCGCCTGTCTCCCGCAAACATGTAGTCCATGTGGCCTTTCTGTCCCTGCTTCATTTCTGGCTGAAGCTTCAGGTACTGTGACCTTGGGACCTGTGTCTTAGTAGCTGCCACAATTCGATCTGCTCCATAACTGGAAAGTTGACAAATGGGTTATTTTCTTGTGAACAGGAACCATGCTTAGCAGCATGAAAAATCTTGCATTTGCCCTTTACAGCTAAGGCCCAGGACCTGCAAGTGGCCACCAGCCTCCTCCTTCATTTTCCTTACGTATCCCACTTAGAGAGAACTTCCTTCTTGCTTATGCAGCCATATTCCTAATGAGAAAGTTAGACAGTGGGAGGGTGTCAGAAATGAAAAAAGAGAGGGCCAGCCAAATAGCTCAGTGGATTAAAGCACCTTCAGGCAGGCACAGGGGCTGGGGCTTGGATTCCTGGGCCTACCATGCCGGCCCTGCCCCCTGTGCATGCTGAGACAGTGATTGAGACTGGGTATGGTGGTGTGCACCTGTAATCCCAGCTCTTGGGAAGCTGTGAACAGGTGGATCACTACGGGTCTGATGTAGTAGTGAGACCCTTGCTTGGACCCTTCCCTAAAACACACACACACACACACACACATACACACACACACACACACACACACACACACAAATGAGCAAAGAAAAAACTTCAGTTTGTAGGAGATGCATAAGTGCAGCCCCTTCATTAAGAAGCTTGAGTGTTTGATAATGGTTTTATTTCAGTTGTCTTTTTCAGTGCCTATGAACCTATCTACTGTGTGCCATTAAATAATGATGTTAGCCAATGTGGAAGCCTTTCAGGAAGCAAGTGGGCTTCACTCACCTACATTTACCCTGCTGACTTTCTCATCCCCTGGTCCGTGATTGCAAGAGCAGGGGTAAAGCTTGCCTGGAGTGACAGTAGCATGGGCTTGCAAGTATAAAGATTTTCAAGTGCCTGCTTACCGCACATGCTATATTTGAAATGGGAGGGTTGGCAGTGTTCTCCTTGGACACAGATGGTCCTCCAGCTGCAACAGGCTTGTGGAATTGGGGCTTCTCAGCCAGAGAAGGCATCACTCACTCCATGGGGTGTGAAGGTGTCACTCTGTTGGGACACTTGTCTTAAGCGGATGTTACTGCACTGAGGCAACTTTCCCAGTGGATGCTGGGAAGCGCCCTCAGCCCCAGGCAGCCTTTGGTTCTGACTTCCAGTCACATTACCCATAAAGAGCATTTGAATCCAGCCAAGTTAGTGCAGTCTGTGTGAAGGGCCCTCCACCATCCCTTTTCTTGCAGGTGCTAGTAATCCCCCTGTCTGACTCAGGCACTTTTAAGGTAGAAGCTGCAGGCTGTGTGGGCAGGCACTGGGCCGCATCTGGGTGGAAAGCAGTGCTCGTGCGTGCTACATGCGGGGCTCGAGGTTCAGTCCCAGCACCTCCACTGTGGGAAGAGTACAACATAAACAGTGGGGAAGATAGTAAGAAGAACCCTGGTATGCTCAGCTCCCAGCTTCAACATTCATGGGAATATAATCAGTTCTGTTTCCCCTGACCCTCAGCTTGCTGGGGTGGGGGGTGGTCTCTGAGTCCCCATGCTCATCTGACCCTCAGAACCTCTTGCCCAGCTCCTCGAGGTGCATTAAGACCAAGCACAGCAATGTGCCACCAGCAAAGTGAATAGCAATTTTTTAACAGCATCCAAAATCCACTTAATGCTCAGATTTTTTTTCACACAGTTGTTCTGGAAAATGAAACAGTGCATTCAGGGTTCCCAGGGAATTGAATAACCTGGAGGGTGCTGCGGAGATAATCACTGTGTTCTCCTTCCACTGGGCCTCCTGTGAGGTTAGGCAGAAGGGCTGCACCTGCTGATGCCTGTGAGCTTGTGATCTAGTGTCCTCACAACAGGGGCTGATGGCATGCAGTGAGCTAAACAGTGTGGGGTCACTGAAGCACTAGGTTCCATGTGTGCACCCACCTGCGGGCTACAGTCCATTGAGTGTGTGCAATCCCTAAGGCTGCTGAGTTCACACTCAGAACTGTGTAGCTGCTATGTTTGGCTGAAAGTAGAGCTCTGTATTGGTCTTGCTCCCAGAGATGGAGTAGGGCTTATTTTCAGGAGATGTCTTACATACAACGTTCTACATTTATTCAAAAACAGTCCTGTCATCTTCTAGAATGTCATCATAACTCCCCAACCCTGAATTCTTGTGACTCTTCCTGAACAACCCTTGGCCCAATCCCTCCTGCCCAGCAGGAGAGCTGTTCTGGACGCTGGCTTCTTGCACACATAGGCTGCTGGTCGTCCATTGTTACACACAGGGTGCACCGAATAGGAAGATTCAGGTTAGACACAGCCACGTCTGTGCATTATCAGGTGTGCACAGTAGTTGGCATCATGTCTGTGGTCCAGTTGGTCACTAGCCAGTGAGTGTCCAGTTCCTCTGTTTACATAGGCCTTTACCTCTTGCGCAAAGTTGTCCATGTGGGTATTTACAAATACATAACTGTAATTTATATGATCATTCAAGTATCAATGTCAGTAGTTACATTTATTGTGTGTTGACATTGTTATTTTATAATTCAGTATGTCTGTTGTGTCTTGTAGACACTTGAATGCATCCTTTTGGCTGGTGACTTTAATTGGTAATTTTAGGGTAGGGCTTATATTACAAGCCTCCTGAGTAATACTGGGGCTTATTTTCAGGTAGGTCTTAGTTTTGGGCAGATGCAGTATTGTGGGACTGTGATACAGGAATGGTAACAGTGGACCTCCTCCTTCCTGAGTAGTGCTCCACAGGTGGCCCCAACAGAGGACTGACCTCCAGCTCTTTGCCTTGTCAGTCAGTGCTTACAGTGCTGCCTGTTCACGAGTCCCCTGTCCTCATCCACGTTCCACAGACGTGTAGGTTCCAGCCCGCAGTGCAGGGAGGACTGGCACACACACCTGGGCTGAGCCTGTGCCTTGGTAACCCACTGTGACCTTGGGTGGCAGTTGTGTTTGCACAGTGACCTAAATACATTGCATGGTGGACCCACACATGCACATAGGGATCCTGACTGGGTGTCCAGCTCTGGCTCCTGTCTTCCAGGAGGCCCTGCGGAGGTACCATGTGCTGTATGACCTCTCCCGCTCAGAAGAGGGGGCACTGCGCAGCCTGGCTGTGAGCATGTGTTTGGATGGCCAGCCACTGGCCACAATTCGGCAGCTGCTTGAGGTGGCTGTCAGCCTCCAGGAACTGTCCCCCAAGGACATTGTGCGAAGCGCCATCAAGCAAATAATTTCTGCATTGAGGTAAGCTCTAAAGCAACCACTGCAGGAGTACTTGGGGCACTGTTTGCCCATCCTGACACAGACCACATGGTTGCCATGATGCCATATCCAGGTCAGGATGAAGACGCATTTGACCTTGTCAGCTACTTGACAGGGCAATTTTAGGATTCTCACAGGCTTTATGTCTCAAAATACCTTGAAGGAGAGCTGAGACTATCTCACCCTGGGCTATCATGGGGTATGTGGGAGGACTCCCCTCCTGTCAGCCTCCTCTGCCCCTCAGAGAGGCTGTGGCAGAGGGAAGGTAGGCCATTGAGGCAAAGGGGCACAGGGAGCCAGGAGCAAGGTGGACTTGCCTTACCTCTCCTAGTACCCTTCTTGGGAGCAGGGGATAGGCAGCAGGCTAAGGGTCCTTTGGCAGTACCTGGGCAGGCGCAGTCCCTGGCTCTGGGAGGAAGCTGGCCAGTGTCAGGGCTTGCCTGCAGGGTAGCAGACACACCCAGGCCACTTTGGTGCAAGCCTAGAGGGGATCAGAACAGGAGGACTGGGGCTGGCAGGTGATGAGGCATCCGTGCTTCCTATGAGTAACGCAGTTAGGCTCCAGGGTTCCATTGTGTTTAGCCCTTGCTATGAATGACTACTACAAAGGCAACAATATGCAATGTATTAATTGTTGTAACTCTCCTACCAAAAATAAATAAATAAATAAATAAATAAATAAATAAATAAATAAATAGAAGATTCTTTGCTGTTCTTTGTTGCTCTTGAGGAACTTCGTGATTAGATGCTGGTCAGTTTCCTGCAGCCAAACTGAAATCAAATGAGCCTTTCTCAGCTTAGTTTCCCTAACTTCATACTTCTTACCTCAGTGCTCTGAGGGGCTGGTAATTTTATAGACATGGACAGGCATAAAATAGGGCAGCTTCTTTGAGAAACAATAGTTTCAAGTTAAGAAAGCATTGCTTGCTTAGTGGCTTGACCTGGCACTTCGCTGTTGTTGTGGGAGGCCCTCTGACAAGTGATGGCATACACTGTCTGCCTCGTGTGAAGTTTGCAGAAGTGAACATTAGAATTTTGATGGTTTCAGTTCATTTTCTGAATATTGGCTATTGTCACAAGTAAGTAAAATGACGTAGTCCATTGGTACCTCCGTGCTTGTGGCCAGGCTGATGCTTCTTCCCACTCCATCTCCAGCAGAGACCAGTGCTGTTCCACTAAGTTCTGTGTTCGGCAGGGAGGATACTGCACTGGAAGAGCTCGGCTGCCTCTTCCCCAGAGGAAGAAAGTGGTGTGGATGGTGGGGGGGGCACCTTTCCCTCTGAATGACACAGGCCTGGGTGCCACTGAAACACAGTGCTTTAAGTTGCACACTATAGGCATCTGCCTTTTCCTCTCTTTGTTTCCATAATCTGCTAGATAGGGACTTGGTAGCACTGGTCTTTGGGCTATAGGGATACAGACCTGGTACTTAGTAAGTCACAAACAAATAGGATTTTAAAATAGAGTGCAGCTTGTACCTTCAGGATGTACCATCTCTAATGCTTAGTGGTTAATGCTGAGTGCATGTCTTCAATGAATGCATATGAGCAAGTTGTGCCGTTCCTGGCAAGAAAGACTAGGGATTCCCTGTGGGTGGAGGTGGCTGCATTGCGTGCCTTTTGTTCCTCCTCTGGGCTTGGCCTTCCTATAGACACTTATCACACAAGCGGCCAGTGTAGACCAGGCCAGGCTCCAGCCGGTCTGTCTGCTGTATGAACATATAGCATGCCTCTGGGCCCAAGCCATTGTCCTGACTCAGGCCCCTGTTTCTTCCCACAGTGGAGGCAGTACTGACCTCACTGGGAAGAGAGACCCGCTCCAGGTCCTGGAAGGCGTGGTGGCGGCTGTGCATGCCAGTGCCGACATGGGGTAAGGCGGGTGTGATTGCCTCTTGGATCAGGTCTCTAGGCCTCTGGGCTGAGCAGTCTGGGCAGCGTTGGCAGGTGAGGGCTGAAGGCACCTGGCGGTGGGGGTAGGAGCTGCATGCTGGGCTGTAGCTGGAGCAGGACCTGCTCCCAGACAACATGGTGTCAATATCTACAAGTTAACTGCATTACCTTAACAATTTCTAGAGTTTTTGTATTTCATGTGTTTTTTTAAAGCTTTATAAAACTGGCCATGATGCTGCACACCCTTAAACCTAGCAGTCAAGAGGCTGAGGCAGAAAGATAGAAAGCTCAAGTCCCACTTGAGCTGCACTGCCCTGTCTCGAAGCAATAAAAAACAAAAACAACCCAGAAAGTAAAAGCTGCTGCACTCATGGGTCTTGGGTTGCCACCACGGCCCTAGCACATGTCCACCTTGCCCAAGTCTCGGGGTAGTGAGGGGAGGCGCAGTGTGGAGACCTGTGTTGTACTACCGTGAGGGTGCCGGCTGGGGCTACTGGGCTCCCCCCACCTGCTGCACGTGTCTGTGCCCCTGGGTCCCACCGGTCAGAGCTCCAGCCCCTCTTCTGTGGCCCCGTGACTGGGGCGTGGCCAGGTGGAGGCTGCTGCCTGAGGTTGGCCTCCTGAGAGACCGAGTGTGTGCTGTGTGCTGCGCACTGTGCTTGGTGCCTGCTGTACATCCACGCACCTGTCTGCTCACCTGCGGAGTGGGACGCCGACAGTCCTGACTGTCCAGACTTCCGGGAAAGGACAGGCCCAGGAGCAGTGAGGTTGTCTTGTGACCCCAGCTGTCTGTCACCTTGAAAGTAGCATAAGCCCCACAAATATTTGTGCCTTGTGCATTTCTTATTCACCATTCCTTCCAGGTTTTCATAAATATTGAGAACCTAACAAATAGCTTTATAAATTTCTGTTTCTGCCAGTTGTCTGCATTGTATAAATTTCCTTTATCCCTGAATAAAGACAATGAATTGTTTTTTAATTTAAATGTCCATAAAGGGCTGGGGAGATAGCTCAGTCAACTAAGCGCCTGCCTGGCGGGGATCCTGGGTTTGATCCTTGGTACGACATGTCATGCTGGCCCTGCATCATGCTGGCCACTGAGACCTGGGTGTGGTGGTGCATGCCTGCAATCCCAGCACTGGGGAGGCTGAGACAGGAGGATCACTATGAGTCCATGCTGCACAGCGAGGCCCTGTACCAAATAAATAAATAAATAAATTTATAATGGCCATAAAATAGCACCCAACAAGTATATTACATAATGCATGCTAAGAGGTGTACTCAGGGGCATTGGAGAATTTTATCCCTTGCAGGTTTTGAAACATGTATTCTGTTAGCCTAGGAATTTGGTTTTAGGTAAGTTGGTATGGGACCTGGTTTGGGGGATTCATTGCAAACAGCCTTGTGGAGATGTGGTTACAACCAGACCAGGGTCACAGAGTGCCTTCGCCAGGTCCTGGGTGTGATCTAAGGACATGGCATCAAGTGAGTTAGTGCCCTAGATGGCCCTCGGGACAGAGACGAGGAGGCGGGCTCCCGCTGGAAGTCCAGCCCTTGCCGTCTGACTGCAGACTGCACTTGTGTTCCGGCCAGACACTCTGATTTACGTCCTCCCATCATGGACCGATCACACCTGGCAGTGTGGGTCACAGCATCGCCTGCTGGGGCTGCTTGCCGATGGCCTGTCCTCCCTGGGGCCAGAGATGTAATGTCTGTTGGCTGCAGTGACAATGTATAAAATGACTGGGATGAACTAGAAATAAGGCTTGCTATTCATGGACATACTAATTTATGTTTGTTATTTATCTGGTTAATGTAACTCATTTTAATAGGGTACTGTGTAAAATAAAATCCCACTCATTTACACAGTTGTTAAATGCCTAATGTGGCTGTAGGCCATTTAAAAACCTACATTTTTCCTCTCAAAATAAAGCCAGTCAGCAAGCAGGTATCCAGTCATTCAAACACTTGAGGAGACCTCGAGACTTTTCTCTTCCCTCCCTCACTGTCGTTGCCCAGGGAGCAGCTGGTGGCCCCTGAGCACCTGCTGGAGTGGCTGCGGCCCTTCTGTGCAGATGAGGCACTTCCTGTGCAGCCCCGCGTCCGTGTGCTGCAGGTCTTGGAGCAGTCCTGCCGCCTGGCGGAGGAGGACAGCAGGCTGCTGGTGTTCTTCCGGACAGAGGCCATCCTCAAGGCTGCGTGGCCTGGAAGGCAGGTAAGGAGGGGTGCACACCAGCATTCTGGCGTTCTGAGAGGCTGAGGCAGAGGGATCTAGGTTCAGTGCTCAGTATGACCAAACAAAATACTAGAAAGTTTCCGTGCAACCAGCACTGGTTGGAGGTCAGTAACTGAGTACATGCAATCAAGTTTCCTTTGTATGTTAGATCACACAAGTGTCTTGCACACACATATATGACTTTAATCCCTTACCTGTAGTAGCTAGCTTCAGCCTATGCAGGGCAAGAAGGGCTTGCCTTCTTCCTGGTGTTGTGAGAGATATAATGCCACATCTTCTCTGTACTGCCCTCTGTCCTCCTCATGGTGCTCCCTGACCCTGCAGGCATCACTGAGCTTTTGTACATGGGAACCCTAATTGTCTACTATTACCTACTATCATGTAGCTCAGAGGCAGGAGGATGGGCCTCCTGAACCCGCTAAATCCCCATGCCTATGTGCAGATTTTAAATACACATCACTGGAGGAAGTGGATGCTTAGTTCTCAAGGAAAGAAAGTCTATGGTTTTTGAAATTTGGCTCACACTGCAAACAGGTGCACCCCAAAGATAGCACTATGGCTGTGTATAGATGTCCCCCAAGCCTCATGCACTCTATGGGGGCTTTTCAAAAGTGGGTGGGTCTGGGGTGTGTGAATATAGATTAAGGGTGTGCAGTCACTAAATTAGTACACTGATTGCTTTAGCATAATTTTGGGTATGGAAAATGGGAGCCCCACTGGAGTGTGGTGGCATCAACTGATAGGTTTGTAGCCTGCATGGGATAAAAAGGAAAGGGAGGCTGGCTGCTGCCCTGGCCACCCTGCTATGAACTGTTTCTCCTCTGTGATGCCCTCTGCCCTGTCACCCTGCCTTAGAGCCAGATGACTATGGATTGTAACCTCTGCACAGTGTGAGCTGACCTTTAATTATAGGTGCTGGTTATTTTCTTTCAGCAACGAGAAAAGTGGCTAAGACTGATAGCACCAAGAGTTGGCACCTGGATCAAATGCATCAGCACCCATAGTCATCTTGTTTTTATATTTCCTTCTATGAAATAAAAAAGTAGATACTACTATTTATTCTTCACAGTTACAGAGACTAAAAAAAAAAAGAGAGACTGAGAGTCTAAAGAAGATGGATTTATCAACAGTTGTTTACTCTTGCAAGATTGCAGAATTGAGTTACAATGAAAGAGCCACTGCTATCTAAAAATATACTCTCACTAAGCTCCACATCCAGGCTTGGAAGATCACTCGCCCCTGCTACAGAGCAGCCTGAGAACACAATGCAGCAAGCTGTAGTGTATAGCACACACTCAGGGGAGGGCGTATGTCTGTATATTCTCAGCAGGTGCGGAGGCTGACGTAGTGTTCCTGTCTCCAGGGGAGCCTTCACTTACCCCACTTTGGAGCTCCTGGTCCCAATTCATCCTGAAGCAGGCGAGCCCTCCTGCACTGGGAGCCTTCTTAATAGACTCACTGTTCAAGTGCTCGGCCTCACTCAGTGTCTTCTTCCCTGATCCCTGGAGCCAGCTGGGATCAGAAGGCTGGTTGGTGTCTCATGTGTTAGGTAGCTCTGTGGACTGAAAATGTGGGGATCCAGTGGGAGCCAGGAAAGGAATGACTTATCACACTGAAGCTCTGGAACCCACATTCAACCCCTGGGCCTAACCTCCTCACAAGGAAGTATCCCCACTGTTACTTGTCTTAAGTTTTTTCCATGTCCAATTGCTTGGAGAATGAGTTGTTTGTTTTCTATGATCTCAATGGTCTGTCTGTTTTTTGTACTGGTAATCAAAGTCAGAACCTCATGCTTGGCAGGCAGGCAGTATACTGCTGAACTATACTCCCAGCCCCCATCTCAATGGTTTCTGAATATCTCTGAGGTTTTAGTTTCGGCATAGCCTCACTTTTCCCAAAAACTGGACTTAAGGCCACCGAGCCTGTCCCTCCAAGCTTCCTTTCTCAAGCCCTTTCTGGCCAACTTGGCTTTGTCTCCCTCACTCGTCAGCTCTGTGCTGACTCCTCCTACTGCCCATGCTCCTCGTTTCACCCATGTTTTCCTTGATGTGGCACAAACTCTGACTAAAGTCTATCTTGCAGGGGCCTCAGACTCAGAAAAGTGACCTCAGGCCCTCATCCTTTGTATTGCTGTCCCTTACCCTCCCCTCACATGACAGCAATGACTGTGACTACATGGCAGCTGCTGAGCAGGTCTCTTTAGTGTTTGCTGGCAGAAGTCAGAATGCGCCCGTGCTGGCATCATCTCTAATCTTCTCTAAAAAACAGATACGCAGGTGTCTCCCTTCCTCCCTTAGAAATTATGCATTCCCTGTCAGCCTGGCATTGCTGGTTCAAATCTTGTTTGGAGGACAAATGCATTAGCCATGGAACTTGATCTTGTAATTGAGCTGGCTCCTTGCTCTTTGGAAAATGAGTGCAGGAAAACTGAGGTTTCAGAATGCAGGCACCAACAACTCTCAGGTGTCACAGCCACACATAGTTCAACCAGCATCTTAGATTGTTTTTCAGAACATTTCTCTAAGCAGTGCAGAGATTGGGGTGCTGGAGGTTGGTGTCTGCATCTCCACTGGTGCCGTAGCTGCAGGGTCCTGAGGAGAGTGCCTGCAGCGGTGGAGGCTTTGTCCCGAGAATTGGACCTTGGGCGAGGGAGGCAGAGGGTCTGCTCCCCGCATGCACTCGCCCTCTGCCCAGTGCCGGGAGCTGCCCCCAGTGTCTTTCAGCTCCTTCTCCTGCTGCCTCTTTGGTAATATTCAGGGCAGATACATGTTGCTGCCGTCCAGAGATGGAACAGATAAAGATACTGCAATGTTCAGTCACCAGAAGTGTGACGTGTGGGCCTGCTGCCTTCCCCTTGGCAGGAGATCCTCTTAGGACTTCATATTTAATTACCCTCCCAGTGCTGCCGCCGTGCACGGCAGAGCACCCCAGGCTGGGCTGCCAGCTAGCTGCTGCAGGACTCACAAGCTTCGCGGACAGCAGCAGGCTCCTGTGTTCTCGAGGTTGGTTAGAACAATTAAAAACCTGAATGCTCTCATTTTTTAAAAGTAGGAGAGTGTTGTTCTGACCCTGAAAATTTCCCAGCACTGGGCTGAGCACCAGGCTGAGCTGGGGAGGCTGGAGGGCCGGGTCAGCTGGCAGGGAAAGAGGATGCCGTGCTAATGCTTTGCTGTGGTCTGTCTGGGCTGTTCACCCTTCATAATTTTCTAGTTAACTGGCGCATAAAGAATAGGGGCTGAAGTACCGATGTTTCCATTGAAAACTTGGGTACCTCAGCACCCCACTGTGGGCCCCAGTCTTCTGTGAAAGGGGACATGTGGCTTAGAGTCTTGCCTTTGGGGTTCCCCTGGACCTGGAATGGAGAGGAAGACAGCCCTACACCTCAAGTGGAGCCATGTGGCTCACTGCTTTGCTCAGGCCCAGGCTTGGAAGCCTTTGGTCAGACAGCTGCTTCATTTGTTTGCCAAAACACTGACAAAGTGCGCACCTCAGCCAGTTAGGGCTGGAGGAGAGCAGGAAGAGTTCAGTATGCACAGTGGACTTTAGTTCCTTAGAAATAATTTACTATTGCCTAGAGCTCGTGGGCATGATGACTTGTGCAGACAAAGACAGAGGAATGTTTGATGTTAAGGATGTGTGGGCACACACACGTGGTATATGCCTCTGACATGACTCTGTGCAGTCACTCAGTCCTGGAAGAGAAGAGCCTTGAGAAAGTCCCCAGTTCTGCCATGGGTGGTGGCTTACCCCTCTAGTCCTAGTTCTCAGGTGGCTGAGGCAGAGTTGCTGGGCTACATAGTGAGCCCCAGTCTCAAATTAAAAAGAAAGTAGACCTTCAGTTTGTTAGCTGTGTTTTATAGGAAAGGAAATGGATGTCTAGAATTCCTTAGATTTTTGTTTAAATGTCTTCTCATCTAAAATGACAGCTTAAATTAATTATTCATTTATAATCTATTTTATTAGTATCCTAATTTTCTACAAATTACTTCCCACTATCTGCTAATTTTCTTTTACCTATACTCTTGTCTCTTTATTATATATTATCTTTTTTCTTCCATTGGAATATAAATTCCCTGAAAACAGGGATCTCAGAGACAGTCATTAAGAAATTGTTGAATAGATGAATAATCTTTGAAACCTCACCAAGGTCACCCTTGCATGGCAAGGCCAAGACTCCTGAGCTGGATGCATGTCCCTGCTCTGATGAGGCAGGCTGGCTGCCATGGCCCTGTGAGCAGCTGGGGTGTGCTGGAGACCTCCATAGAGGGCCTGGGCCTTTCCCTGTGCAGGGCTGTGTTCATCTGCTAGACTTTGCTGGCAGTGATTTGTGGCCAGCTGGTCAGCTCCTGAGGAGGTGAGGCGCAACCCTGTGTGTTCAGACTTGAGTGAGAAACTTGGTGCCTATCCTCCCCAAGCCTCTCTACTCGCTGGGCTTGCAAGCTCCAGAAGGTGCTGACTGACTGGAGTTCTTTCCTTTCAGCTTTGCCCTCAGCCCTGCATGGGCTGCAGAGGAGGAGCCCAGAGGTGTGTGTGCTCACATTCATTCCTGCACATCCTCCTCTCATGTCAGTGCAGTCACTGCCTGCCACTGTGACACCCTTGAGGTGTGGTAGAACTGGAGCACCAGCCTGGTGCTGTCCAGGCCCAGAGCCTCTGCTCCTGGCTCTGGGCCACATTTCCTTCAGGTTTCCAGGGAAACAGACTCAGCATTGGCACCTGGATGGTGCTGGACCCATGCAACAGATTCCAAATCCCCTCTCCTTCAGGGCTTTGCAGGACCAAGCATGAGTGGGTGTGAGAAGATGGAGTTGGGGTGGTGACTTTGGCTTCCCACCTTGGACCTTGGTCGTGGTCTCAGCACAGAGCTGGCCATGTCCTTGCTGCTCAGCTTATGTTGCCTGATGAGCTGTTGTCACACAGAGGTGGGGATATTCCCCAGAGACTTCAGCTATGGGCTCCCGTGTGTGAGGCAGCCAAGACCACCATCATCAAGGGAGTGAGCATGTGTCTGCACAGTGCTGAACTTAAAGCCCGGCATCACCCCTCAGCTGGGAACGCTGGCAGAGCCTAGCAGCCTCCGTGCTGTGTGGACAGAGGAAACAGATGCAGTTGTGCCGAGGGGAGGTGGGACGATATGGCTGAAGCGCTGGCCCCAGTCCGTATGGGCCCTCCTGCTGGTAGCCGCCACACTGGGGCACAGCCTTCACCCACAACATTTATGCCTAAAGGGTTAGGTGCCAGAATATCCTGACCTGATTGTCATACTGTACCGTTGCCACTTTTGAACCCTACGATCGGGACACTGGGTCATTTTCTCTGTGTAAGTGAAGTTGCCAGCGAGGTACCACAGCACAGTAGGCCCTCCTCATTGTCATCCTCCTCCTCCTCTTCGCTCTGCAGTAAGCAGAGCTGTGGCTCCTTGGGGCCGGGTAGATGGTGGTCACCTTGTTACCACAGTGACCAGTGACTCCATAGCGTGTTTGTGGAGTGACTTTCCAGGACCAGCACCAGGATGACTGTAGATTAGATGTTTGGAGGTGAGTGCTGGGGCAGAGTATTTAGCACATCACACTGTGCCCCTGACCCTGCCTTGGTGACATCCAAATGTTCATATCCATTGGATTAGCACGGGCTCTGCCTTGGGGCAAATGTCTATGTACTGGATACTGAGACTGCCAGGAGAGGCCACAGCGAGGAGAAGCAGACTGGCTCACCTTCACACCAAGCACTGCTTTCTAACGTAAAATACAGAGGAGTGCCAGAGATGCAATTCATGTTATGGGCACAGCGCAGAGGAAAATCATTTGCCATGCAGAGGAAGATGAGTATTCTGTGCTTGGCTTCCAGTCTCTAGAAATGGAAATGTGAGGGAAGGTATTGTGATGTACAGCGAAAACGTCATCTAACACATCATGCATTTTAGTAAAATCTCTGATTTCCAATTAGGAAAAATTTCTAGGCAACATATGGGCTAGTGTCTTAGTTACTTTTTCCTCATTGCTAGGACAGAATACCCAACATCCAAAAATAAGGAAGGAAAGGCTTATTTTATGTATCTTATAGTTAGTGGAGGTTTCGGTCCACACTCAGCTGGCTCCAAGGCAGAGCAGCACAGGGCAGAGGGCAGCCATTGGTGGCAGCAACAAAGAGTAGAGGGAGGGGCACAGGCTGCAGCAGCTAGCAAGCCCCTCTCCCCTCACTTTGTATGCAGATTATCTGCCCCTGGGCTGGTGTAGTATTCACACCCATAATCCCAGTACTGGATCACAGATTAACCACAAACTCTAGAAGCCTGCTCCATGAGGGTGTGAGGCTTTGAGAGGAGCAACTAGACACAGGCCTTAGTAGCAAGCTAGCAATTTTCTAATGAAAATTGGAAACTAATTTTAGATTCCAACTTTTAAAAGTTCACTTGATGTCGAGTATGGTAGATGTTCCAATTTCAAATAAAACAATTCCATAATTTAACATGACATGTTGAATACTGTTAAGCCAATTATGTGGAAGTCGAATTTTTTAATTTGACTTTATTTTGGTAAAGAAAGTTAAAAGTCTTGCCGTAGTTTGGTAATTGTAAACCTTTTTAATATACTTGTTTGAAATTGAGTTAAACCTAGATTTTTAGAATTTTTAGAAGTATTTACTTGCCCACGTGTGCAGTACACAGCGTGTGCATTTCTCTGGGCAGCTGGCCCACGCACATTACGCAGCCTGATGCCTTTTCCATCCCTTCTGCCCTGTCCCTCCTCCATCTCTTCTCCCCTTCTCAGTTGAGAAAGATCCACTTCCCTGTTATCTTTTATTCTGCTTTTTACATGTACTTGGCATTTCATGTATAAAACCAACTATGTGATATTTAATCTTGTTTCTCTGATTTATTTTGCTTTTCTAAGGACTTGAGGTGCATCCCTTTTCTTACAAATGACCCGTTTATCCCTCTTTATGGCAAGAGTAGTACTTTGTGGTGTGCAGACACCACATTTTCTTTATCTATGGGCCTGTTGATGCGTGTGCAAGCTGCCTCATGAATTGTACTGATAGACCTGGCTCTTTTGAAGTGTGTATGTGCCTACATTTCATGACTATAGCGAGATACCTCAAGCAAACTCACTGTACAACAAGAGGTTTGGTGAGCTGGCTCGAGGTTCGGGTGCGGTGCTGGCACTGGTCTAGCTCTGATGAGGCCCGCGTGGCTGTGTCCGCCCTGCCAGGGCCATGGGCATCGGGAAGAGGCCAGTGAGGAGACTGAGGCCGCAGTCTGTTCTGGGTCGCCTGCACTGCGGAGCCTCGGACACTGCCCCCAGTGCTCCTCCCATGCAAGGGCCACACGCCCAGACTCGAACCTATGTGTGACAAACAATATCCACACTAGAATGGTTGGTTTTTACTTCATGTTACTAAATTTCCACTCAGCACACTGTAAGCATTTTCAGAAGGACCTTTGATCAGAGTAACCATGTGTGGGTTCTTCCTGGACCCACTCAGGCCTCCTCATCTTGGTGTGCCTCCCTCTCACAGGTGGCTGCCACTGACGTCCAGAGCGGGGAGCAGCGCTCTGCCCTGTTCACGGAGCTCCTGGAGCACAGCCGCTCAGAGGCCGAATTCCAGCACCTGGCCCTGCTCTTGCAGGCCTGGCCCCCTCTGCAGTGCGAGCACTCGTGAGCATCAAATGAACCGAGAGCCAGGGGTGGGGGTGGGAGGGTGGGCTCGCTTCTGAGAACGTACTGTCAATGTCGTCAGAGAGCCAAGGAGGAAGCCTTGGCTGGGCTTCACTGTGGGGACAGGGCCGAGAGCACAGGAGCACAGAGCCCTGGGTTCCTCCTGCCAGTACCACCAGCGGAACACTGGGGTGTGCTGGGGGTGCAACAGCAGGTGCTATGTGAGCCTGGGCCCCAGCCTCAGCACAGAGACAGAAAACAAGAATAAACAGATTAAGGGGGACTGAGGGGCTGTTAGCTCAGCCTTCGGCAGAAGGCTAAGGCAGAAAGATGTCACATACAAGGCCAGCCTCAGCCGTATGGTGAGTTCAGAGTCAGCCTGCACTACATAGCAAAGTCCTGCCTCAAAAGAATAAAAAGATAAACATGAGAAAGAAGCCTTATTGGCCTGGCAAAAGGGCCTGGCGATATGTGCCTGTGGTCCCTGCTGCTTGAGGGTCGCTTAGGACACGCCTGAGTAACACGTAGAGAGACTTTTTCTTAAAAGGACAAAAACAAAATGAACTAGTATTGATTTTTTTTCTTCCTCACAATTTCAGAAAGGTTTCCTTCTGTAGGAAGGTCTATAGACCTTGGTGAGCTTCGGGTGTGGTTTCCTTTTAAGCTAAATGCTTGCCATTTTTTTAGCCTCTAAACTGCCCAGGCTGGGCTCAAACTTGCAGTCCTACTTTCTCAGCCTCTCAGAGTGCTGGGATTCTGGCAGGCACCACCACACCCAGCTCAGAGCCAGGATTTGTATAATAAATAACAAGATGTATCTGGTATTAACCTGGATTGGTGGAGTCCCCAGAATGAGAGACTTAAGTCACCCGGGCTACCCAGCACAGGGCTGCTTTCTGACACCATCAAGCTCTGTTGGCCCCTGCTCAGTTGGCCCCTCTCAGCGGCCCAGAGAGAGCACCCACCCAGCCCGAAGAATGCTTAATTCCACAGCATTGTTTGTACACAGGGTGGACCCTTTTCTGCTGCAAAGCCTCTTAGGGTTGAGAACGCTAACCCTGTGCCTTCCCATCAGGGCTGGGGTGACCAGGAGCCCGTGGCTGAGACTGGCAACTGCAATGATGACCTGGTGCGCACCGCAGAGCAAGGAGGCTGTCGGGGATGAGGTCCTGAGGATGTTCCGCTCCCTGGTCCACACTGAGCAGGCGCTGTCCGCTGAGGTAAGTGGGCCAGGGCTAGTGGGCTGGCTGAGCAGCATTGTGCCACACAGGCTGCATGAGGGCACCCAGCTCAAGCCAAGGCCAGTGAAGGCCCACCGGGTATTGGGCAGCAAAGGGGAGCCATGCAAGGACCCTGTAGGCTGCTCCCAGCAGAGCTCTGCAGCAGGGGCATTTGCATCCTGGGCCCACCCAGCTTGTCTTGTCTTTTAAGCCTCTGTGGGGCACAAAGCCTTCCCTGACACCTCTCAAGGGACCCAAGGTCACCTAGTACTATGCTGTGTTTAAAGATCATACACTGCAGAAAAGTACTCATTACGGACTGTGGTAGTAAGCAGGCAGATACCAGGGCTCTGAGAGGGAGCTGTGTACTTTAGGTTCTGTTTGTTCCCAGCAAGCATGGGGTTCAGAGCAGCAACAGCATCTTTACCTCAAGAGTGGCTCTGTGTGGGGTGCCCCATGCCTCCTTTACGCCTTGTCTTAAAGGACAGGTAGTGACGAATCCACTTCAGAGAAGGGGAGAATGCCCATTACAGGTGGCGCTGTGAGGCTAACTGTAAACTTGCAGTTGGGGCTGGCAGCTCAAGGCCTTGAGCACACGGGACACTGAGCTCCAGCCTGGGACTGAAAATTAAAACAGGCATTAATAAAGAGAGCAGTTCCATAGGTGTCTGGCAGGTGTGGCTGAGCCTGCAGTGGTGGACGGAGCTGGTGCAGGTGCTTCCTTGGACACAAAGGTCTCTGCACCTCTGCTGTGGGCCCCCAAAGGAGGCTGTGTGCCAGCAGTGCCTGTAATCTTGGAGGCAGAGGCAGGAGGGTTGCAAGTTTTAGGCCAGCTTAGGTAACTGAGTGACTTAGGGAGATCTTGTCTCAGAAAGTAAAAAGAGCTGGGGTGCATGCATACCAAGGTCCTGGGTTTAATCTCCAGTACCAGAAAGTAAAGAAAAGGAAAAGCTAGAAGAGGAAGAGGAGGGGGAAGAGGAGGAGGTCACAAGAAGCAAGTCAGATGTGGCAGCCAGGCCAGAGAGCCATGCTTATAAGCTCATTTTGTCATCCCAAGTGCTCGTGGCAGGTTCTGTGTCCCCTGTAAAGAGCGAGCCTGTCTCCCAGTCCCTGTGGGGAGTAGCGCTATGTATGCATGTACCAGAGCTGATCTCACCACTCCGATCCCTGAAAAGGTGGTGCCAGGGCAGCTGAGCTGGGGGAAGCGAGGCGGCAATGTGGGGAGCTGCAGTGAGCATATCACCCCGAGCCCTCGTGGGCCACTGCCCAGTCCTCTTTGTCTTTGCTCTATAGTAACAGGAAGGGATTATTGGAAATAGTGTGCATTTGAGTTGTTCATTCTCCTGCCGCTGGTGGAGTAGCAAGCCGCGCCCCATGGCAGTCGAGAGGCTCTGCCTAGCCCTGCCAGGCCCATCGTCTGTCCTGGGCCTGGTGCTATGTCCTGTGTGCTCCCACCAAGGTCGAGTGCCCCAGGTGGCCAGTCCAGCTCTGCAAAACAGCCCCCAATCTTATTTGTTGATATGTTTGTAACGTGTACCCTGTTTTTGTTACTTTTGCTGCAGAGGACTATTATTTGTTACCCTTTTAAAAGAAGCCTGTTCTCCAACAACAGGTTCTGTCTCAGTAATAAAAAGCAGTGAATAAAGTTGAGGTGGCTCCATGGAGAGCCACAGACAGATTCTGTGGCAGTGGGACGTCCTGGGCGTATCTTGGAGATGCGATGTTCAGTGTTTTTCTTTGTTGTCAGCTGCCAGCCACAGTCACTCACAGTGCTCACTGCTTTGGTTAGTTGTCCTTGGGCCTGCTGGGGTTGTGTCGGTTGCCACCGATTCCCACACACCTGTGCAGGCACGACAGAGCAGCAGCGTAGGGCTTTGGCCGCCTCCCCGAGGCCAGGGCTCGGGCATCCAGGCTGAGCACTTCACAGCCTGAAGCGAGCACGGTGTGGTTGTGAGTGTGCGTTGCACAGCCAGGGCGTGGCGGCACGGAGGTGCTGCCTGCTCATCCTGCCGTGTTTTTCAGGCCATGAAGGAGCTGTGCCTGCTGCTGCGTGACCAGGGACTGCTGCTGCCATCCCTAAAGCTGCTGCTGGAGCGCCCGGAGCCTGAGCTGCATTCCCTGGCACTGGAGCAGGTCACTGCTGTCACGCAGGTAGGGATGGGTGGCTGCGCTTGCTGGGGAAGGGCATGGATGGGCTCTGCCCTTCGCACAACAACAGCTTTGCCCACAGTGCTGGTGCACGCCTGTCATCCTGTTGCTCGGGAACGAGGCTGAGGCAGGCGGATCACTGTGAGTTCAAGGCCAGTCTGATGCGCTGTAGGAGGCCCTTCTAGACCTCATCGTGGTCCAGAAAAACCTACATTTGTAATCCCATGGAGATATTATTGGACTTTTATCAATTCCAGTCTACTACTTCTGGTAAAATGCATGGCAAAAATGAAGACAGTAAGGCATATTTATAGTTGTGGGGTAAGAGGGGAGCAGCTAGAATGTTGGCTCCTGGAACAGAGGCCTTGACCCCGGTACAAACCCAAGTTTTACTAATTCGTGACCAGGGGAGTAGCTTGAGGGTAAGTTACTGAGAGTGGTGGGAAGTACGTAAGTGCTGAGACCCCTGTTTGTTTTTGGTCTTTTTTTATTTTACTGTATTTTTTTTTTTTTTTTTTTTTTTTTTGTGGTTGAATTGATTTTTGGGAGAGGTTTATTTTTTGTTTTAGTGCCAAGGACTCAACCCTGGGCTTCCAGCTTGCGAGGCAAACGCTCTACCACTGAGCCCAATCCCCAGACCCCCTGGGTGCAGTAGGAGGCCTGAAATCACCTCTGCAGTGTGCAGAGAGAGATGCAGGAGTAACATGCACAACACAACTCAGGGTAGTACCTAATGTCTTGGGGCTGGCGCTTCAGCCCTGAGGTATGAGTCTTGTATGCCCTGAGAAGTCATAGCCTCTTACCTCCTAGGTACAGTGTGGCTACCCAGCCTAGCTCACACATGCTTCTTGGGAGCTACAGGTGGGACGACACCACCTCGGCACCTCGGCTAGACCTTTTGCACTGCTTAAAGTCAACCAAGGAGATAAAGGCAAAATCAGTGTGTGGAAATAGGACCAGGTTTGCACAAAATGGAAGTGGTGGCTCTTTTGCAGGGAGAGCCATGCAGTGAGAGTCATCACTTCTGTGTAGTGAGACTCTCAAAAACAAGCAAAGTAACTGTCAGTACCTGAGCACAGTAGCTCTTCATGCAAGTAGTACATCTTACTTGCTTTGCAAACACTCGCAAGCCTCACCTGTGAACTAGCTTTGTTCGGGTGCTGAGAATCCGAATGCAAACACTGAAGCTGTTTTATGGAGTCGGTACTGCAGAGCAGTCAGATTGCCCTGGGCGCCTTACGGAGGGCAGGTGCCGCAGTGTTGCTCAGCTGAGTGTGGTCATGGCCTGGGGATCCACTTGTGGAGGGGCAGCCTCTCCTGCCTGTGTAGTGAGTGGGTCACAAGGGGACCCCTGGGGTGAAGGAAGTGGAAAGAAGCACCCTGCCGCCCATGTGCCCAGGGGAGAGACCACCGTGTGGGACTGGCCTGGTGCAGGGCCCGAGTCCAAGTGGGTGGCCATCGCAGAGTTAGCTGAGTCCAGGTCCTCAACGTCTGTCACTTTGCTGTTGGATTGTACACTGGGTGACCCAAGTCTGGTCTCAGGAGACGTGGCTGAAATGGGACCTGGACTAGCTGGAAAAAAGTGAACCTGATCATTGTATCCAAAGAATCCAGAATCCACTGCGTCACTGGCAGGCCTTCTTGTCCTGAGAATGCACTAGCCACTGTGGCTCATACTTTAATAATTCAATTTAGTAATTGTGTCTATAAAGATAAGGCAAATAACAGTCCTAAGGTAAACCTGGAAATCACACCCAATGCTTCAAGTAATTTCCATGACTGATTTCCTGGTTACTGTAATTACTCTTAGCTTGGTGCAGATCCATAAAATCAAAGATTTAATTCAGAGAAGGTTCATTATCTATTGTTGAGAGAGGAATTAGGCAGATAACATTGTAATGGCTCAGAAGACAGGAGCACTTTGTGTGAATAGATTTTCTCCCTCTGGCCTGCCGTGCTGTGGAGTTGAGTTTATTTCTTTTGTAATGGCTGACACTAGAAGAAACCCTGGCTCCAGGGGCGACAGGTGCCACACTCTGTGTGAGCCTGAGAGAGCCCTGTGTACCTGCTCTGTGCGGTGCAGCCCTCAAAGCCTTGTCTCCTTCACTCGAAGTCTCCTGTCACCTGGACAGGGCCTTGGGCCGAGCCACTGTCCTAACAAGGTCACCAGCTGTCCTCTGAAGGAGCTGGGCTAGGAAGTTGCCTTCCTTCCCAGAGCCTGTCTCCTCATTCCACCTGCAGACAGCTCAGTGTGGGGTGTGATTGAGGGGACTCAACCAGGCCCTGGATTTGCTACCTGCTTGTAACAGACCTGCGAGCAGATGCAGGGCAAAGCGTGAGGCAGTTTCTGAGAGTTAGAACTGAGAAACTTCATGCAGCAAATTACAGCTACTACAGATGCAGGGTTCCTGCTCCAGCCGCTGTACAGCTGCCACAGTCCCGGTCAGCTCTCTGCCTGTCCAGGCTTGCACCACACGCAGTCGGAGGACACAGTGGTGAGCTGGCTGTCTCTGCAAGGTGGTGGTGGCAGTGGCTCCAAGGTTGCCGTGATCAAGGTGACAGAAGCTGCTTTGAGCTGCCTCCCAGCACCAGGTGTATATAAGGACCCCTGGGACTGAGTGGTGTGGCTTGGCTCCATATGGAGCACAAGCAGTGCATGAACCACACAGGGCTGTGGGAACCACACTAGGCAGAGGCAGCCCCGGACTGCACAAGCCCGAGTGCCTCAGACACTGTCAGAGTCTGACTGGCACCAAGTTCTGGAGGCCTCAGCGGGGTGATTGGTGGCCTCTGCAGTCACCTTGCTTGGTCAGTGGCTACAGGACACATTCCTTGTCAGCAGAGTAGGAGTTCTCTTGTTGAGGGGAGGTTTTACTCCCTGTGGATCTGCACTTCAGCAAGAGTGAGTTAAAGAACCAGAGCCCTGCGATGTTGGATGTAGTTGCCAGCAGCAGTCTTTGGAGTCCAGTTGGCTCCCCTGCTTCCCCCCCCATAGTGACTCAGATTCTTACAGGGAGATGTCTCCTTATACTGGCAAGAAGCCCTGAGTGTGGTGTCCCATGCCCTCTGGGAGTCTGAGGCAGGAGGTTCCTCTTGAGGTCTGGCTATCTGCACTGGGGCAGTGGCAGGGTGGGATTGCACAGGTGCTCACAGCTGCCCCTCTGTGTCTTGCAGGTGGATGACTCCAACTGTGATCCTGAGCTGCTGTCCCTGCTTCTGGACACTGGGCTGCTGGTACCCTGCGTCCCTACCCCCTTCTACCCGTGCCTGGTCCACCACCTGCTGGCAGCACAGGACCACTGGGATGCAGAGCAGCTGGCTGCACAGCTCTGGGCGGCTGGCCATGAGGCCGAGGCTGGGTCGCTCCTGCTGGCCACGCGGGGCACACACCAGGCTTTGAGGACTTTCCGTGCTGCCCTGGGCACCGGACAGCCATGGGGGTAAGGGAGGAGACTTGGGCTGCTCCGCCAAGGGTCTCTTGTTCCCAGAACTGCAAATAAAGCCATGCACCTGCCAGCGTCCAGCCGGTCTCCTGACCATGCTCCTTAGCGGGCACTCCTGGTGACTGAGGCTTTTTTCCTGTTTTCTTTTTGCTTTTGTCTCCTGGCTAGGATACGGATAACAAAGATTCCAAGATGCACTGCAGAAAATGGGATATGCGGTGGTGGGCGGAGTGCAAGGGAGAGGGTGAGGGCTGGCAGTCGGTGTGGGGTGGAGGAGGCT
>PVKA01031012.1:0-26715 GCA_004027165.1 Ctenomys sociabilis
ATGTAGAAGCACAGCGTTATCTATCCCAACTGTACTGTCTATACACACACAGGATGATTTTTTCTTTCTACAACCCTTCCTTTGTCTACACCTGTCAAAAGTGGGCACTCCGTTGACATTCAACTACCTTAGGTGCTTGAACTCGACACCACAATCCAACACAGTCCAGCATTCTGCAACCATAGGGAGTTATTCAAAGTGTTCTTTTTATTTTATTAAAATACAAATGTCAATCAGACAGTTTAAAAACACCTTAACCATACAGAGTCGATGAATTAATACATTGCAAACTGTTTTCATAACGTTTTGGTATTGTACAAGGTGTATACATGATATTATATTTACAGGTTTTTTTATAGCTGAATTATATCAAAAATTCAATAATTATTTACCTAGTGGATGACCATAGCACTAAAAGCCGACATAATATCCTATCCAACCACCATTAGTGCAGATCTTGCCTCTCATAGAATTATGTAGAAGCACAGCGTTATCTATCCCAACTGTACTGTCTGTACACACACATCATGATTTTTTCTTTCTACAACCCTTCCTTTGTCTACACCTGTCAAAAGTGGGCACTCCATTGATATTCAACTACCTTAGGTGCTTGAACTCGACACCACAATCCAACACAGTCCAGCATTCTGCAACCATAGGGAGTTATTCAAAGAACTTGTCGACCATATCCATTTACAGCTCAGCTTAATATTATGGGCTCACGATGTATACTTCATTTTTGTACTTTTATACTTTTTCTGCTGGATGGTTAAGACCTAGGTAGATCAAAACTTATATACCAATACATGAACTTTATATTTCCTATGTGGTCATTGAAGTCTTCTCAGGGGGCTTTGGTTTTAAAATTGTTGATTTCACATACGGTTTTCTGTATTGCTTACCTTAAATCCAGTATTCTGGAGGAAGTGGATGAATAAACATTTTTAAATTAAGTATTTAGCAGGGATAAACTGGTTTTTAAATGAAAGTTGATGTTAAAATTCAGACAGGCTAATGTACTAAATACACAGTATATTTTCCTGGGTCACTAACTCAGTAGGTTTATTCCTGAGACAGAAGTCTGGACTGCTTTTGACAGTCATAATTTGGAACTCCTGTAGAGTTACTGTCTATAAAGTGTATTCTGTGAGTTGTTTGCAATATTCTCAGTGCTATAAATTGCTTGCAATAGCAGCATAATTTGGATTTGGGGAGAGTAATTTGAAAATTTTTTTGTCTTGCCTTTTGAACAGATTCTGCTAGAACACACCATTTTTTAGCTTTTGAATCATCATAATGCTTTTTAGTATTTAAGAACAATTCCAACTTCATCACATGAAATTACTTGTCTAAAAATAATTACATAAGGAGCTATCTTTTATCTAATCCTACTTGGAGAAAAATGTCACATCCTTTTGATATATTTATCCTTTATGTTTTACATTCTGACTGCCTGATTCTACATAACATTTGTCCTTTGTGATGCTCTAACTAACATATGTAAAGTTTTCAGCAGGCAGGGAATGCCTCTAGAGAAAAAGAAGAAATGGGTTGGAGGCTTGCTATATACCCTTTGGCTGGCTCCTTCTCTGAAAGCACTTCAGAGAAGTACTTTTTTTTTTTTAATTTTATTTTTAATTTTATTGAACTACAAATATCAATGAGACAGTTTTAAGATACTTTGACAAGATGGATTTGATAAATTAATACATTGCAAACTTTTCATAATGTTTTGGTATCATAAAAGGTATTATACATGATATTATACTTACAGACATTATTATAGCATATGTCTCTTATCAGTAAATTGAGAGAGTGTAGCTGTTTGTATATCTTATTTTTAATACCTGAATTATATCAAAGATTCAATAATTAATAGTTTCTACCTTGTTATTTTCCTAGTGGTTGTCTATAGTACTAGAAGCCAACATAATACCCTGCCCAACCACCATTAGTGCAAATCTTACCTCTCATAGAATTATGTAGAAGCATGGCATTATCTATCCCAACTGTACTGTCCATACACACACATCATGATTCTTCCTTTCTATACCTTCCTTTCTATTCCCTTCCTCTGTCTACACCTGTCAAAGATGGGCACTCCATTGTCATTCAACTAATTTAGGTGCCCGAACTCAACGACACAATCCAACACAGTCCAGCATTCCACAACAATAGTGAGTTATCTGAAGTTGTCAACCATAGCCATTTACAGGTCAACTTATTATTATGGCCCCGCCATAATAAAAATATAAAAATAAAATAAAATTTTTATAATTTTCTGCTGGATGGTTAAGACCTAGATAGAGCAAGACCTATATACCAACACACATACTTTTTGTTTCTTATGAGGTGAGTGAAGTCCCCTCAGGGTTTATCTTGTAGTCCTGTACCTTATTCTGTAGATCCTTTGTCTGTGTCATCCATGTGGATGGGTCACGGCCAATGCTTGACCAGTATCATAGTGATATATGTGTACCTATATTGATAGCAGCACAATTTGTGATAGCAAAATCTTGGAAACAACCAAGATGTCCATCACATGAGGAATGGTTGAAAAAGATGTGGTATTTCTGTATAAGGGAGTATTACTGAGCTATTAAGAATGATAAACTTGAAGCATTTATACTGAAGTGGATGCCACTTGAACATATACTCATAAGTGAAATAAACCAGACACATATGTGTAAATATCGTATAGTCTCCCTTGTATACGAAGCGAAAAGACGAAATACAAATGGAAATGTACAACAACAACTAAAAACAGTTGAGTCAGATAAGGCAAAGTGAATGGCATATGTTGCAGGATACTAATCAACTTTTCTTCTGGATGGTTAACAACCTAAGTTCACAGAACAAAATTGGAGAAATAGAAGAGCCAGAAGGCCAGCCAACATTTTGGCCCTAGCTTTCAAGGTCAGTGAAGACTCAGGACGTAGGAGAACCTGTACTGCAACATCATGAAACTCAGTTGAGCTCCAAATTTTCTGACCAAGGAGATTATGGAGCCACAGAGGAAAGAGATCAAAGTTCTATAGTGTGCCTGGAGAGTCACATGGAGAGAAAACTTTCTCCCAGGCTCTCACAGAGAGCAAACAGAGAAGTACTTTGAAAGACACTTCCTATTAAAATTAATGCCCTGCATCTTACATGTATTCTTTTTCAAAACAAGGCCTGCAGAAAACTACATTTTTGCCTCCATTCCCTAGGACACTGTCCTTAGAGCTAATGACCTTTCTTGGAGAATGTCATATCTTTCAGATTTTTGTAGATTATAGGCCAGTGGAGGCAAGTCCATGGCCTACATGCCACAACAGGCTATTGTAATCATTTAAAAATCTGTAAGAGGTTGGTTCATCATCACTGTTAGAGGCAAAGAAAGAAAATTCTCTCTCTCTGTGTCTCTCTGTCTCTGTCTCTCTCTCTCTTTCTTCTTTCCAGACAATTGTAACTGTATTTCAGTTTTTTCAAAAGAAAGCACTGGGGTTCCCTACTCAAGTACACCTCTGGGCTAGGTCCACTGCTCCAAGTCACAGATACAGGGAGCCTCATACGTACCCTCCTTAGGTTTCTCACGCACCATCAGTGAGCCTCAGGACAGAAGATGCAACAAAAGAGGGCCTTTCTCTCTGGAAGTATTGATTTAAGCCATGGAATGATGGGAAACAATGGGACTCTTCCTTGAAACTGGGCAGTGCTGAGAGGCACCTGCCAAGCTGATACCCTTATACTTCCTTCCAGTCGCTGAAAGCAGAAAAAAAAAAAAAAAAAAAAAATCATCTTCTCTGAAGACACTTGGTAATAGTTCCAAAAACAAAAACATGCTTCAAGACACTGTTCTCTTTTCCTGTACCTAATTCAACTGACGGATGAGCTGGTTGATGCACTCACCCCGATAGCCAGGTGAGCCCATCTCCTTGAGGAAGCCCACCTATTCTTGGTAGCATGCTAGGCCACAGACAGGTGGAAGGGGCGCAAGAAGCAGGCGATGTCCTGGAAGTGCGTCCCTGGGAAGGCGATTTCGTGAATGAGGTCTTCCTGGCAAATGACCCCAAACTTGCCCAGGTGCTCCTAGATCACAGTATTGTCGTCCATCAGCGGGAAGGTCTTATTCTTGACCTTGCCCTGTCCGTATTCAAAATGAGTTACCAGACAGACTTCAGATTTGGAAATCCCCAGGTCACATAAGGCTCCACTATCTGCAGCATTTTGAGAGTTTGTGGGGTGACTTGAACAAAGAAACCACTGAACAACTGGTGAATTCACCCCGTTAACACTTTTTTTTTTTTTTTTTGCGGAACCAGGGATTGAACTCAGGTCCTTGTGCTTGCCAGGTAAGCACTTATTCCACTGAGCCATCTCCCTGTCCACTCACCCCATTAATACTTTGGAGGCAGACAGCAAAGGCTCGGGAATGTTCATCAGGTACTTCTAAAGCGCGAGGTTTCACTTCTAGTCATTTCGCGCGCACCCCATCGCACCGCTGTTACCAGGAATCATGAAGGAAAGATTCAGGTCGCTTAAATCTTATCTCTTTTATCTTTCTCTCTTTCTTTGCCAAAAGTGCCTACTTTGCCTGGGTGGCTTTGAGAGCTTGTTAAACCTTCCTCTTTTTCAGGAGATTTTCTGGAACCAAGGGGATCTTTTTTCTTTGTTCTTCTTCCACCATCTTTCCAGCATAAGGGCTACTTCCCAGGTTTATTTACTTGAAATCTATTTTTTTTTTGATGTAGGTATGTATTGCTCTAAGCCAACCTCTTTATACTGCCTCTGCTGCATCCTCTAAGTTTTAGTATGTTGTATTTCCATTTTCATTTGTTTCTAGAGATTTCCAATTTTCTCTTTTGATTTATTTGATGATGGACTTGACCCATTCAAATGGTTCATTCAGATGACTCCTTCAAAGTGTGTTGTTTGGTCTCCAGGCACTTGCATAAATTTTATGTTTTTATTAAAATTCTAGTTTTATTCATTATTATCAGATATGATGTAAAGTATGATTCCAGTTGTTTGACTCTGTTGAGACTTGTGTGTCCTTAACATATGACCTTCTTACAAAACATTCCATGTACTGAAGAAAACAATGTGCATTTTGCAACAGCCACATGCAGAGTTCTGTAAACGTGAGTTCTTTTGATCTTTACTGTAGATTAAATTTGATGTTTCCGTTGATTTTTTGTCTCAATGATCTGTCAGTTGATAATAATGGGGAGTTGAAGTTCCCTACCTTATTGTATTGAAGCCTAAAACTCTCCTTTCAGTTTAATAATGTTGGTCTGATAGTATTTTATAAAATTGAATCCTCTGATATTAGGCACATAAATTTGCAATCATTTTATTTTATTATTATTTTTAAATAGAAAAGACTTTATTTTCATGTAGTGCAAATGTGTAGGATGTATGAATGCCTTGCGGTGTCTGGCAGAGGAGCAGAGAAAGCTAATGCCTTCGTGGAATGGGGCTTTCACAGTTGGGAATTGCACTACACAAGAGTTGGTCTCTGTGTCCAATGCTCTCTAAAGCAAATGAGTCCCAAAGAGGACTGTTGTTCTTCTAAGAAATGAATCTTCAGGAGTTGTATACAATCACATTTTGTGTGGATCATGAATATTTAGAGAGTAAGGCACCTAGTGTCTACTTCTGTCTGCACAGGCCTTGGATATAATGAGCAATGTCTTTTTCCATCCACTTCTCCCTTAGAGAGAACAGAGCATTCATTGTAACATTCTTTTTTTAGTGGAACTGGGGATTGAATTCGGGCCCTTGTGCTTGCCAGGGAAGCATTTATTCCACTGAGCCATCTCTCCAGCCCCCATTGTAACATTCTTGATTTCCCTCAGGTAAACCATCTGCTTTCAGCGAAGATATAATTCCTGGCCTTGAGTGTCTACTCGCCAGCACTAACCCCCTTGAGTTGGTCCAGACTGGGCACTGTCCCTCTGGGAACACACTGGTGCTGCCCCACCTGGAGCTCTGCCAGGTTGAATGTCACTGTGCTCCATGGGAGCATCTGGGCAGTGGCATGGCAGATCTTATCTGCACTCAGCTAAAAACAAACTTCCCTGTAATCCATGTATCTCCTTACACAACACTTGAGTCAAAGTTCTGTCATTTCTTCTGGCTCCAGTGGGGCCCAGCTCATCAAGGCAAATATTCAAAGGGACTTTCGTAAAAGACAAGGATTCAGAATCACCAAGCTAAGTTACATGAATCACAGGTTTCATCTCATAATCAAACTCAAGAATTCTCCAGTAACCTCCAGCCTCGCAGGCATTGAGAACTTGGAAGTGGGTCATTATTTCTTCCTCACTTGCCTGCATTACATCAAGCAGATTGTCAGCTGTGCACTGATTCATATCCATCTCCTTTGGGCTATCGGGCCTTTTATAGATGTTTTCCATCAGAAGTTGCCTCAGCTTCTGTAGTTTTGGTCTACATCTTCTTAATTCCTGGTAATTGTTGGCAAAACCAAAGATCTTAGCTTCAGTCAGGTCTAGTGGTGCATGCTGCTTTACAAGCACGCAGGCAGGCATCTGTGCACAGCAGCAGGTTGGAGCTGTCCACCATCTTCAGATGGTAGTTTCTGTCCTAGATGCACAGCGCTACCTGCTCCTCTCTCTCTGCTCAGATCACAAAGCTGTGCTAGGTCTCCAGGTGTTGGCACAGCATGGGCTCGAGCTCAGGCAGGCTACCCCATAGGGTCCACTTCCATCTGTGTCTGTGATCTATTAGATCTCATTGAATTGATCCGTTGATCATGTTGTAGTGATTTTCTTTGCCTTTTATTACAGTTTTTTTTTTGTCTGAAAATCTATTTTTTCCAGGCATAAGTATAGCCCTTAACTCTTGCTTGATTTAGATTTTCATTTGAATATCATTTTCCATCCTTTCACTTTCAGTC
This sequence comes from Ctenomys sociabilis, assembly GCA_004027165.1. NCBI lineage: Eukaryota > Metazoa > Chordata > Mammalia > Rodentia > Ctenomyidae > Ctenomys > Ctenomys sociabilis. Next base: position 6,902 of record PVKA01031012.1, read on the forward strand.
TGTGTGAATTTACTGGTGAGGTGTGTTTCTTATAAGCAGTACATTGTTGAATTTGTCTTTTTTTGTTAAAATCCATTCAACCAATGTATTTTGGTTAAATGTTAGTCCATTTATATTCATGGTTATTATTGGTAGATGAGGCCTTCCTCCTGTCACTTCAGTAACTGCCTTCTAATCACTTCTACTTCTCTTTGTGAGTTGATGATTTACTCTGATAATTGATTCCTTTCTATTTCTTTTTCTTTTATCTACAGGTAAAGTGGGTTTTTAGTTACACGTGTCTTATTTCATTTCTTCGTCTTTCATTTTTGAATGTGGGACTTTCTTTCATAAAACTGGATAGGCAGTTTTTGCCTTGAAATGTCTTTTATTTTTTCCTGCAATTCTGAAAGATTGACTTATAGTTATTTTGTTTCAGGACTTGGAAGGCGTCATTCCATTCCCTCCTCGCCTGTAGGTTTTTGCAAAGAAATCTGTTACTAGTGTGATAGATATACCTTCAAATGTGATTTGATAATATTCTCTTCCAGATTTTAGAATATTTTCTTTGTCTTATACTTTTGGAAATTTGACTATGCTGAAGATCTTTTCTGATCAATTCTACTTGGAGTTCTATAAGTCTTCTGTTCTTTGTTTGTTTGTTTTTTTGTTTTTTGTTTTTTTGTACTGGGGATTGAACTTGGGACCCTGCACATGCCAGGCAGATGTGTATGTCCCTGAGGTATATCCCCAGCCATTATAAATCTCCTGTACATAGTGTCCATATCTTTCCCAAGACTAGGAAATTCTTCTTCTATTATATCACTGAATAGATTTTATGTCCTTATCTTCTTTCTACTTATCTTTGGGTGCTACAAAAATATGAATATTTATTCATTTAATATGCTATTTCAAAGGTCTTGGGCACTTTTTTCATTTTCTCTAATTTTTTCTTTGTCTTATTGGATATTTTAAAATATCTATCATTTTCTTCTGCTTGATCTAGTCCATTCTTGGGTTTTCAACTATATTTCTTATTTGATCTATTGAGCTCTTAATTTTCAATATTTCTGCTTGTTTCTTTAAAAAAATCTTTTATCTTTTTGCTGAATTTCATTCATATTCTAAATTGTTTTTAAGGTCCAGTTTTATCCGTTTTGCCTTTCTAGAGCTCTGAGGCTAATAAGCAGTGTGCACATTTTCTTTTATTTAAAAGGACTTTAGTGAGACTTGGAATTATTTTTGCCACAAAGGCTGGGTCATTGTCACTTTTTATGGAGGGAGGACATCTCTGCGAATAATTTCTTGGAGCAAAGCTCAACTGATCTAAGCATTTTCATGTAAGAGGCCTTGGTACTGGATGACCATTCTGTTGGGCAGCCAATGAGGTACATGATTATTTGGGGGACCCAGTACAGAATGTGGCATCTGTCTAGTTAGCTCTTGGTCTAAAGTCAGCTAGTTAGCTTCCTTAATCAGAAGAACAGTGACTGCCAGAACACAGAGGCAAGGGCGCAGCCCTTCGTGACTGGTCTAAGTTTTTGGACAGGTAGTCCACTGGGTGCTCTCCCCAGATGACAGTTTGAGTAAGCACCCCTGAAGGCACATGCTGGTGTTTATCAATGAGTTGGATGGGCAAGTTACATCTGGAATCTTTAAGGCAGGAGCTGTAGAGAGGGCCTCTTTAATGTCACTGAAGGTTTTTCTAAAGTCATTGCTAATCTAAGATACAACTTATAATGCTCTACTTACTTGAATAATGTCTTCCAGTAATCACTTACTATAAATTAAGTATCTGTAATCCAAAACTCTGAAATCCAAAGGGCTTTAAAATCTGGGAGTTTGTGAGCACCAATATGAGAACATAAGTGACAATTTTAATGTCTGACCTTACATGGCAGGTGACAGTTCATGTTTAGGGACACTAAAACTGTCATATAAAATTACTACAAGCTGTGTGTATAAGCTGCATCTGAAGCATGAATGACATTTGTATTTTGGCATAAATCACAAACCAAAGATATCTTATGTATAGAAATATTCCAAAATCTGTAAAAATCCTGCTATATAAGACATAAAACATTTCTGGTCTTGTAAGGAATGGCATCTAGCACAATACCCTATTCACCTTAGAAGAGAGACTGAAGCAAAATTTAATTTTGTTTGACCCTTGCCTAAAGTATTTATATAGAGGTAGCTATATAAATTATTATATTATCCCCATCCCTCACTCCTTCCCCACCCTGTCAAAACTTCACAAACATATAGGAGATAAGGAGACAGGACAAATTAAGGGCAATAAATGCCAGACCATTTCCCCATGCTTAGCCACAATGGTCTAATGGCTCGAGACCTCACACCTATAGGACATAGAGAGCACCACATTCCTGCCTAATCACCATAGCAACAAAGAAACTATAAAAGCTAGTAAGGAGCAAAGAACTGGGCCTTTTGTGTTTTCCTAGATGGGAAAGGGAAGCACATTGGTCACCAGCTACATTAATAAAGGCTCTGTGATTCCTATAATTTGGTCTCCTATGGGCAACATGTACAATCTCAGCCATTGCAGTGCAATGCATTTTAAATAGGAGTTACTCAACCTGTATTATACATTGTTTCTTACATTTATTGTAATCACCAACACTGGGATGACAGCATCCTTGTAGCCCAAACAAATATTCTTTAGCATAAATTCCTTTTAGTAAATCAAGAACCAGAGCTTGTGAGTATGATTTTTTAACCAATTTCCAGAAGTTAAACTTTCTAAAGAGCCTCTGTGGTTTACTATGAATTAAGTTGATCAGAAAGCGGGAAAGGGAAGGAACTCATGACAACAAATTGACAAAAGTTGAAATAGGACCTGGATGAGGGGCACAACTTGCTTCAATAAAATCACTTTTGCTTTGATTCACCAATGACTAAGCCAGAAAGTGGTTCAAAGACTGCACATAGGACCAGGGGCTCATGATGGCAGATGTAGCTCCAGGCCTCTGTATTTTATGGAGAGGTTAGCATAGTACAATAGTCTCACCACCCAGTGGAGTCAAGGACTACCAGGACTGATGACCATATTTTGGTTTTCCATGTATTCTTTTTTTCCCATAATTTTATTGAAGAACAAATAGCAATGAGACAGTTTCAAATCAAATTAGTAGGACAGATTCAATAATTAATACATTGCATACTGTTTTCTTAGTGGTTATTTGTTGTACAAAGTGCAGAAATGATATTCTATTTACAAACACTATGAGAGCAGATAACTATTCATTCAATTAAGAGAATGTAGCTGTATACCTATCTTTTTAAAGGCTGATTTATAGTACAGTTTCAATAATTAATACTTTTTACATTGTTATCTTTCTAGTGGTTATCTATAGTACAAGAAGCAGACAGGCTATCCTATCCAAATACTATTCAGTGTAAATCTTTCTTCTCACAGAATTACATGAAAGTAGCTGCATATTTATCCTAATGGTCCTTCCTTGGTATCCCCTTTTTCTTGTTTAATCCTGTCAGAGAAGGGTATTCTTTTGGCATTCAATTGTTATATAGGTGCTTGAATTCAGAAAAAACACTCCAACACAGTCCAGCAGTCCACAATAGTAGTGGGTTATCCACAGAAGTTGTTGACTAGAGCCTTTTGCAGCTCAGCATATTAATATGGCTTTACTTTATATACCTCACTTTTATACTTTTCTGTTGGATGGTTAAGACCAAGATAAAGCAAGACTTATATAACAAGAAATGTAGCTTTTGTATCTGATAAGGTCAGTCAGGTCCCCTCAGAGTTTATCCTGTAAGCCTGTACTGCACCTTGTAGATCCTTTGTCAGTGTCAGTCATGTGGATGAGTCATGCTCATTGCTTGACCAATTTGCTCTCTGATAAATCCTGTGAGAAAGTTTCTCTCAATGTGACTCTCCTCAGGCACACTCTACATCATGGATCATGTTGCTCTGTGGCTCCATAATCTCCTTGATCAGAAAATTTGGGACATAACTGAGTTACATGATGTTGCAGTACAGTTCTCCTATGTCCTGAGTCTTCACTGACCTTGAAAGGCCAGGGTCAAATTGTTGGTTGACCTTATAGTCCTTCTATTTCTCTAATACTCCATTGTATATAAATACCACATCTTTTCAACCATTCCTCATGTGATGGGCATCTTGGTTGTTTCCAAGATTTGGCTAACACAAATCGTGCTGCTATAAATATAGGTACACATATATCACAATGATATGATGTTTTCAATTCCTCTGAGAAAATTTCCAGTAGGGGGATAGCTGGCTTGAATAGGATTTCCAGTCCTAGTTTTGTGAGGAGTCTCCACACTGATTTCCATAATGGTTGCACCAGTCTACATTCCCACCAGCAGTGGAGAAGGGTTCCCTATCCTCCACATCCTCACCAACATTTGTTGTTGGTTGATTTCTTTATGATAGCCATTCTTTCTTGGGAGAGATAGTATTTCAGTGTTGTTTTAACTTGCATTTCATGAATGGCTAGTGATGTGGAGCATTTTTTTTCATAAATTTATTCACTTCTTAAATTTTGTCCTCTGAGAAGTGTGTGTTCATCTCAGATTCCCATTTCTAAAATGGATCTCCAAATTTGAGGGCCTTAATGTATTTTAGTTCTTTATAAACTCTAGAGAGCAAACATTTGTCCGAGTGCTTATTAGTCAAGATTTTTTTGAAATTTGCATGTTGTCTTTTCATTTTGTTGGTAATTTCTTTTGATGTGCAAAAACTTCTCAATAAGATTTGGTCCCAGTTGTTAATTCTTTCAAGTGTTTCCTGTGCGAATACAAGTTTGTTTATGAATTCTTTGCCTACCCCTATGTCTTCAAGAGTTCCTCCTACTTTCTCTTCCAGGAGATTGAGTGTTTCTGTTTTAATGTTTAGATCTTTAATCCATTTTGACTTTATATTAGTGCATGGTGATAGACCTGGGTCAAATTTTAGCTTTCAGCCTGTAGAGAGCCAGCTTTTCCAGCACTATTTGTTAAAGAGGCTATCTTTCTTCCAGTAAGCTTGTTTGGCCCCTTTGTCAAAGATAAAGTGGCTGTGTTCATAGAGGCCTCTGCATCTTCTAATCTATTTCATTGATCTTCAGGTCTATTTTGTTGCCAATACCATGCTGATTTTATCAGAGTAGCTTTGTAGTATAATTTCAAGTCAGGGATTGTAATCCGTCCTGCCTTGTCTTTGTTGGCCAGGATTGCCTTGCGGTTCTAGGTCATTTATGGCTTAAAATAAATTTTAGGAATGATTTCTCTAGGTCTGTGAGGTATGTTGGTGGTGGTTTGATGGGGACTGGGTAAAATCTGTACAACAATTTTGGGAGTGTGGCCATCTTTACGATGTTGATTCTTCCTATCCAGGAGCAGGGAATATCTTTCCTTTTTCTGAAATCCTCTATGATCTCTTAGAGTACTGTAATTTTCCATGAAAAGATCATTGAGTTCTTTGGTTAAGTGAATTCAAACATATTTCATTTTCTGTGGTGCTATTATAAAAGGTATCGTATCTATAGTTTCCCTGTCAGTATGTTTGTTATCTGTTTAGAGGAATGTTATTGACTTTTTGAGTACTGACTTTGTATCCTGCTATGCTACTGAATTTGTGTATCAATTCTGGAAGCATCTTGGTGGAGCTTTTTGGCTCTTGCAAATAAAGTATCATGTCTTCTGCAAATAGTAATAATTCAACTTCTTCTTTACCTATTCTTATTCCATTTATTTCTCTCTGTTGTCTAATGGCTCTAGCTAATGATTCAAAAGCTATATTGAACAGGAGGCGTGATGGAGGACATCCTTGTCTTTTACCAGATCTAAGAGTAAAAGATTTCAGTTTTTCCCCATTTAGAATTATATTAGTCGTTGGGTTGTCATAGATGGCTCTTATCACATTTATGTAGAGGCCTTCTATTCTAATTTTCGGTAGGACTTAGAACATGAATGAGTGTTGGACTTTGCCAAAAGCTTTTTCTGCATCAATTGAGATGATCATGTGGTTTTAGATTTCAGTCTGTTAATATAGTGTATTACATTTATAAATTTTCGAATACTGAACCATCCTTGCATCCCTGGGATGAATCCTACCTAGTCATGGTGTATAATCTTCTTGATGATTTGCTGTATTCTATTTGCTAGGAATTTATTGAGGATTTTTCCATCTATGTTCATGAGGGAGATTGGCCTGTAGTTCTCTTTTTTGGTTGTATCTTTTCCTGGTTTTGGAATCAGTATAATACTTGCCTCCAGAAATGACTTTGGGAGGACTGCTTCCTTTTCCATTTCATTGAAGAGTTTGACAAGTGTAGGGATTATATCTTCTATAAATTTCTTGTAGAATTCAGCTGTGAATCCCTCAGGACCTGGACTTTTCTTTTTGGCAAGCTTTTTATTAAATTTCATATTTCATTGGCTATTATTGGGTTATTGAGAGTTGTTATATTTTCTTGATTCAGTTTTGGTAATTTGTACCTTTCGAGGAATCTGTCCATTTCTTCTGTTTCTTCTATTCTGTGAGTGTAAAGATTCTCAAAGTATGTATTGACAATCTTGTGAATTTCCACTGTGTCTGTGGTGACTTCAACCTTTTCATTCCTTATTGCTTGTATTTTGAATTTTTTCTTTCCTCTTTTTGATGAGGTTTACTAGGAGTTTATCAATTTTATTTAGTCTTTCAAAGAACCAGATATTTTATTAATATTTGAACTGTTTTCTTCATTTCAGTTGAGTTAATTTCTGCTCTAAACTTTATGATTTCTTCTTGTCTTTGGCACTGTGTTTGGTTTTCTCTTCCTTTTCTAGATGGCAGAAGTGCAGCACTGGGTTGTTTATTTATTCCCATTCTGTTTTCCTAATGTGTGAGTTCACAGCAATGAATTTCCATCTGAAAACTGCTTTCATCACATCCATAAATTCCGATATGATGTGGTTGAGTTTTCATTGAATTGTGGATATTGTTGAATTCCTTGTTTAATTTTCATCTGTGACCCATTGATTGATGAGTAGGGTGTTGTTTAATTTCCGTGTATTTGTGGGTGTTTCTGGTTTCTTTTGTCATTTATTTCTAGTTTCATTGCACTGTGGTCAGATAATATGCATGGGATAATTTCTGTTTTCTTGCATATACTTAAGCATGACCTATGGACCAGTATGTGAACCATGTGCAGCTGAAAATAAATGTGTATTCAGCTGTAGTTGGGTGGAACACTCTGTATTTGTCCACCAAGTCCATTTCTTCCAAGGTCTGGTTAAATATTTTTTTGCTAAATTTTTGTCTGGTTGACCTATCTTTTTGAGATAAGGGGTATTAAGGTCTCTTGTTAAGATTGTGGTCTTGGATATGAGATTTTTCATGTCTATTAAGATTTGTCTTACATAGTTGGAAGCTTCTGTGTTTAGTGCATATTTATTTATGAGTGTTGCCTCTTCCTCTTGAATTTTTCCCCTAACCAGCATATAGTGGCCTTCTTTATTTTGTTTGCTCCTTCTTGGTTTGAAGTTGAGACTGTCTGAGAACAAGATTGCTACACCTGCTTTTTTCTGAGGTGCTGGGGCATGTGGTATTGTTTTGTATCCTTTGACTTTAAGCCTATGAATGTCTTTTTGAAATAAGTGTGTTTCTTGTATATAGCGTATTGTTGGATTTTGTCTCCTAATCCACTGTGCCAGTCTATTTTTCTTAATTGGTGATGAATCCATTTACATTGATGGTTATATTTGAGATGTGTTGGCTTATGGTTGACATGTTATTTACCTCCTGTTGTTTACTCCTTTTTTTCCTCTGTTCAATTGTTTGCCCTATTTAGCGGGTTCCTTCTGCTCTCATTCATAGAGTTCTGGTCATTTTGGTCCCTGTCTAGAATATCTTTCAGTAGCCTGTGTAGGGATGGCTTTGTCATCATGAAATTCTTTAGTTGTTCTTTGTCGTGGAAGCATTTCACTTCTCCATCAAACTTGAATGAGAATTTTGCAGGGTATAGTAGTCTGGGCTGGAATTTGTTTTCAAAAAGGACTTGGAGTACTCTGCTCCATGCTCTCCTTGCCTTCATGGTTTGTGAAGAGAAGTTGGCCATAATTCTGATGGATTTTCCTTTTAATGTGATCTGCTTCTTTTCTCTAGAGGGTTTCAGTATATTATTCTTGTGTTGGATTTCTGGGATTTTGACTATTATATGTCTTGGTTCATTTTTAATTGGGTTGAAGTCATTTGGCATTCTGTATGCTTCGGTTACCTGAATGTCAGATTGTTTCCTCATATTTGGGTAGTTTTCTGCTATTACTTCTGCCCGTATTCTTTTTATATCATTTGTATTGACTCATTCTTTTTCATTGATTCCTGTTAGTCTCACATTGTTCATCTTGGCATTGTCCTGAAGGTGATGGATTATTTTTTCCTGCATCCTAATTGTTTTTAAGAGATCCTTTCTCACCTTGTCACTAGCTGCACCAGCTTCTTCAAGATCTGAAACTCTGTCTTCACTTTCACTGAAATGGTTTTGTAGATTTGTGATTGAGATTTTAAGTTCCTCTACATCTCTTTGACTCTGTGTCATGTGATCTATATCTTTCCTGTGCTCATTCAAGGAATCCATTATATTTCTAATCTCCTCTTTTTTTTTTTTTTTATCAATGTCTTCTTTAGAGGTAGCTATTAATTCTTTTACTGCAGAGTTTTTTCAAATTGGGTTTCCTCCACATGTGTCCGTATTTGATTCTTTACTTCAGATACTATTCAGAGATTTGTTTTTTATTTCAGAAGTTATTTCTGCTCTGAATTCCTCTTTACCTTTCTGCTTTTGTTTCTTTACTTCTGAAACTGTTAACTCATTCATTTCAGCTGAGCTAGTGTCTTATGCACTTGTCATGGGTGGGCTCAAGGCCTGAGATTGCATTTTGCTCCTTGTCTTTGTCATTTTGTATAGCACTGATCTCTGACCTTGGGTGTAGAGCTTTGGTGCAGTTATAATCTTAGCACCTAATGAGATTGTGGTGCAGATCTATTAAGTTTGAGTTTATGCAGTTATGCCTGGCCTGGGTCTAGCTGTTGTATTCAGCTCCTTTTTGCTGCAGCCCTTGGATGTGAACCTGTCATGCCCCTCTGGCACAACGGTGAGCCTGTGGTTCCCCTCTGTTGTGCCCCTGGCCCAGGAAGCTCTGGGGAGCGCAGAAGCTCTTCTACACACTCCCTGGGCTGTGCTGTGCTGGATTGGGGGCCGAGAGAGCCTCAAAAGTTGTCACTTGCTTGGCAGGCTTGGGGGCAGGGTCTCCGGAGGGTTGTAGGGGTCCAGGGGGGGCATAGTAGAGAGTCTCACTTGCATGGGTGCCTGAGTTTTGCTCTCGAGGGGTGTTGCTGGTGTTGCAGAGAAGCTGGAAGGGCTCCCTCACACACACTGGGCTGTTCTTCTCCATGTATTCTTCATTAGTTATTTTGTAAGACCTAGAATCTAAGTTCAGAACTTCTTATTACATCATAGGGCCTCACCTACCTTCTTCCATGTAATATCTTGTCATTGGACCTACTGAAAGTCATGCTAGCCTGACTTTCCACCACAAGCTTGTGTCATGAGCTAAAACTTCTGAATCATTTGGGATCTCAGAAGCTCAACTCTTCACCAGAAGTAGTAAGGGTGAAAAAAAATCCCACCTCGCTCCATCCTAAGAGTGTTGAACATGTTCAGTGTCACTAGCCAGAAATGGGCAATGAGAGTCAGGTCAATGTCTGCCCTCCTTTGCTTTGAGAACATCATACTGCCCTCCTTTACTCTGAGAACATCATACAGAGTACTGATAAATCCAGAGCCCATATCACTTATCAAGCATCTCACTGAGAAGGAATCAGAGCCACGCAGATGATTCTAAGGAGCTTCATCATTGCAACTTGAAAGCAGGAGTGGTATTCTTGATCCCTCAGTCTTAGGCAGGGCCACTCTTTGCAACAAATTGACAAAAGTTGAACTAGGACCTGAATATAAATTAATTATTTTCTGAATTCTGTGTTGAAAATAAACAAAAATGATAGATAATAGAGGTTACCAATTCAGGACACTGGATCTGGTCCCTTAAGGGGAATCCTAGAGTGAGTCTTTAATCACAGTCCAGGCTAAACCTGGACTGCATAAAGCCTGACTAATATCCACCCACTGTGTCAGAAACAAGTCTGAGCAAGCCAGAGACTGTCTGTACAATTCCAAGACATTTTGATAATTCCTTTCTGGCCACTAGTCAAATGTAAGTTGATAATTTCAAGCCCCATCATGCTGTAGTCATGTGTGAGGTCAATGCTCCTTCTTTTAAAAGCACAAAGGGACATTTTGAAGGGAAAGTCCCATCAAATCTCAGTGAAACACACTGCCAATGTTAGGGTCCTCTTTCTGAACAGTGTCTTGGTCTGGAAGGCACAGTTGTTACTCAGATCCCTGAATGCAGCCTGCTGTTCTCTACAGAAGCTGTGGTAGGCCAGTGTGGTTGACATGAAATGGAGCGAAGCCTGCCACAATGTCCCTCCTCGAAGAGAAAAGTCCCCAAGTGCCAGATTCTGGGTTTTCCAATGAATCTGTGTTTATGCATCAGTGGGGAAACGTTGGTCTTGTTTCAACTTCACATGCGATTTTAGGAATGACATCAGCACTCTGTGGGCCTTAGTTTCACTTAGATTAAGTCAAGACAGAAGTGGGTTACACTTAAAGCTGGGAAGCCGACTAATATGCACTTAGCACTTCTGCTTTCTGGGAAATTAATAATTAGAAGTAAGTCTTTTCTGAATCAACATCCAGAAGTGTGGGCTTTGGAAATTACCATGAAACATGAGACACTGACCAAGCACAAAGCCAATATCGGGTTTATGCCTCTAACAGCTGTGACTTTCAAATTATTTCAGGTTAAAGAAGTTGAAACAACAGCTGCGGATTTCTTTCTTGCTCTTGTGATGTGAGGTGACACATGCAAATACAAAAACGACACAATGTCATGAACATTTTTTGTAGTAAATCACAAGTAGTGACTTGAGTTTTGTGATACAAGAGGGACAATTAGTGATCCAGTTTAGTCTAACCAAAAATGAATGGATATATGGCGGTACTTCAGCTCATGAGTGCTTTTGTTTGCAAGCAATTTGGTCCACAAACAAAAGTGTTAAGCAAAATTTGGTTTTTGTTTGCAGATGGGTGACAAACACAGCTGTGTCCATCTTTCCCATGCAAACCCATATGAACCACCTTCTCCTAGATTATGCAGCAAACTAAGTTCATGAACTGAGATATTGTAGTTAGGTCCTTCTAGTTCCTACCAATTTCCAAATTCAGGTTAAAGACTTTTGCTTCAAGATGCCCCAGAATTGTAAGCTGTGTGAAGCATTTCAGTTGTATAGTCTACAAAGAGCAACTTGATGGCTTGCCTGCATTGTTTCTCATTCTTGGTCCATGACAGACATTATCAGTTAGTCACAGAGCTCTTGCATTGCATCAGACATTCCTTATCACAGAGGTGGCTTGGCTGTCCTTAAAATAACATGGAGTTGTACCAAAGGTAAAAGTCGTATGCTACCACTAACTTAGATCATAGGTTTTATAGATGGGAAACCAAGAGTTGGGATAGGAAGGACTTTGCAGTATCATACAGTGAATCAATATATTTGTAGGAATTTAAAAGTTCCAGATCTCTTGAAAGTGTCAAGTAGGGGCCAGGGAGATGGCTCAGTGGAATAAGTGCTTCTCTGGCAAGCACAAGGGCCTGAGTTCAATCTTTGGTTCTGTCAAAAAAATAGTATCAAGTAAATGTCAGGCCTATGCTTACTCTATTGCACTGTATATATTTTGTCTATTTCAGAAATTGAAACTGGGCATGGTGGTGCGCACTTATAATCCCAGTCCTTGGGAGGTTGAAAAAGGATGATCACTAGGAGTGTGATCTATGTAGAGATACCCTGTAGACCCTGTACTAAATACATTAAAAATAAACAAATAAATAAAAGCTATAGCTCCTTATAGAAATATAAATACCCCCCACAAAACCCTAAAAGTTCCAGCCACATATAAAATCACTAAGGCAAAGTCAGTTACAGACTTTTCCTATATGTATAAATATCTCTACATCTGTATTTTTATATGGGAACAATTCACGCTTCCTTCTTAGAGTTGGTGGTTATAATAAATCCTTCACAGAAACAATACTTCAGGTCATACCCTCAAAATGAGCCCATAGCATATGAATTGCTTCACGACCATCTTTGTGTACACATTCACCAGCGGCAATGTCTAAATATGTAATTGGGCTGTTACACATTTATACTATTACCACAGTCTTGCTGCTCCAGATCATAATATTCAGGCTGACACTTCAATGAGCAGTAAGTTCTCTTAAGAAAATTTCTAGAGGCTGTCTGGGTCAAAGATTAATATTTTAGAAGCTTTACAAAGTTGAGAATCTGGCTTTAAGTAGAGGATGTGCTCACTGGGTATGAGGCCAGGAGTTTGAGCCCCAGTGCCAAAATATAGGAAGTAATTTTTAAAAAGGTTTCTGACAAATTGCTCCCCAAACAAAGCTCACAGTAAGGGGTCTAAGTATATATGAAAAGTAGAATATTCTTTAGCATTTTCTTCAACACAGGGTATTACTTCTCTTGACTTAGTCCCCTGTTTGTATGTTTTATGTAGGAAAGAGAGTGCAAGATTCACAAATGCAAAACTTCATTTTTGCTGTCTTAATGGGAGAGATCACTGAACACATAACAGTAACAATGGTGAATTAATATTTTTTACAAATTTACTACAGGCCAGACACCAGCGTTCAGCTTATGCGGTTCATAGAACTCATTTGTAAATGAAGCTCAGGGGTTGAGCAATACATGGTTAGAGCTCAGGTGAGTCTGACGAGAGCCTCCACGCTTTTGTGGTTCTGCATAATCAGTGTAAACAAGTATCTATACATTGGTTTATGCATCGATTATTTTTCTTTGGGAGGACAGACATGAGCAAAAAGCAATCTGAGTTCTCCCAGTCAGTCCTGATTTTAATAGTCCCAAGAAATCTAGCAATGTTAATCTGGCTTTGAGGGTATGACCTAAAGTAATATTTTTATTGAGGATTTCTTGTGACTGGAAATTCTATGAAGGAAGCTTAAATTATTCTGTATAAAAATATAGCCATCTAAGATTATCAGTGGCATTTCCTTTTTATAGTGTTTGACGCTATTAATAGCCCCAAACTTCTCAGCCCAACTTTTCAGCTTTTTAAAAGAACAGTACAGTACTTAGACTGTCTGAAAGCATCTGACTGGCATGGTTTGTTCCATCCAGTATTTTCTTCAGCTCACGTGGAGGAGGGTGATAATGTTGGGGGTGGGCACAGATGGCTCCTTGTTATTGCCACAGGCCTAGATTCCTAAGATAATATGACAGGGAGGTGAGGTGGAGGGAGGGAGCCCCCAAAGTGTTTTGTTTGTTTGTTTTATAGAACTCAACAATAAAGTAAGATGATCTGTCCTCGCCCCACACTTCTCTCCCCATGTTGTCAGCCTGCTCCAGCCAGTACATACCAGCATTTCTATTTCTAACAGTGACTTAGATGGCATCGCAATCATCTGAGCATGAAAGCTCTTGGCAATGCAGAGGTGTTTATAAACTTGTTTCCTGTAGGTACCCCATCCTTCTTCTACACCATGTCTACCAATATTATAGACAATTAAGTTAGGTAGAAATATTACAGGCAGTCAGACAGCACTGGGCCCTTGAGGGAGTCAGTGCAGAAATAAGAATGCATTAAAACAGTGTCCACAGTCCCATTCATTGAAGGCCAGGCCTCAAGATAAATACAGAATGACCAAGCCTACTTATGCCTCCCCAAGGGATAAGCAATATACTATAATCAGTATCAGCTGGTCCAATAAGGTCTAGATAGACTCACCCACTAGGTGAGAGACCAGGACCTCATGACTCATCTCTTTCAAAAAAGGCCACTGAAGGGCCAGCCAGATAGCCCAGTGGACTAAAGCACCTGCTTAGGCAGGTACAGGGCCTGGGGTTTAATCCCTGGCCTACCATGCTGGCCCCATCCCCAGGGCACGCTGAGATGGTGACTGAGACTGCGCATGTTGGTGCATGTCTATAATCCCAGCACTTGGGAGGCTGCAAACAGGAGGATCACTACAAGTCTGATCTGTGTAGTGAGACCCTGTAGACATTTTTAAAAAAGGTCCTTGTTATTCCCATGTATACTTGCTGCAGGACTCACTTCACCACTGGGTCAGCGCTGCCTAAGCAGCTACCCCTGTGTGTGTATTGGTTGATCATGGTTTTGTTCTGTGTTGTTCCCACCTCATGATTTTGCTCCTTCAAGAGGCAGGCTATTGGGAACTGCTCAATCCCCGTCCAGCTTCTTAGGAGCTGTCACTCCCTCAATAAAATTTTCTATTCTTAGCCTGTTATTACTTAGAATTCTTTGATTCATACATGAACGTGGTGTACCTGACATCTAGCAGGTTGGGATTTATATTTATTTTCCCCATGTCATTTGAGGTCCTACATTACCAGTAAAGGTTTCCTTCTGCCATGAAGCTTGTAGAACATGTCAAGGATTCTTAAAAATCATTTTTTGAGATATAGTTTACATGTCTACTATGGACCCATTGCAAGTACACAAACAGCTTGATTACTTTTGGCAAATGGAGGTGTGGCAGCCAAGATTTAGAACCTTTTTTTATTTTTTATTTTATTTTATTTTTTTGGTGGCTGGCTCAGCCCACCATGGGGGCAGGGCTTGGCACGGCATGTCGTGCCAGGGATGGAACTGCAGTCCCTGTGCTTTGCCTAAGCTTGCCTAAAAAGGCACTTTGGACCGCTGAGCTATCTCACTGGCCTAGAACCTTTTTAAATTATCTCAAAAAAGTCATTCCTGTTCCTTCTAGCTACTCCTTTCCAGCTGACTTCAGCCTCAGGCAACTGCTGCACTACTTTCTGACGCTACAGCTTACTTTTGCCTTTTTTAGAAGTTCTTACGACTTGAATCATGCCACATGCAGTACTTTGACTTCCTTCACTTAGAAAGCACACAGGAAGGAGGCATCAGTGCGACAAACGTTAACTGCTATTTTTACTGCTGAGAAAACTGTGTTGCACATGAGCCACAAGTTGTCTAGCCATCCAAGTTAGCACTACTTTGTGATTACTATGAATATAATTACTATGTACATTCGTTTTCAAAGCTTTGGGGGCACCACAGTGTGTGCTCATTTCTCTTGAGCAAATGCCTTGGAGCTGAGTTGTTGGGCTATAGGGCAAGTGATAATAAACTTTCAAGCTGTTTCCCAAAATGGAATGTTATTCTTGTAAGTAATATAAAATTGTTTCCAACAGTGGTTTCAATTTGAATTTTTCTGGTAACAGAAATATCGTTTCACATGCTCGTTGGACATTCTTATACCATTTTTTGAGAGATCAGCTCATATCTTTGACCCATTGTTCTTTATTGCCTTAACGAGTTTTCATGATGTAAAGAATTCCTCATACGTTCTTGGTACAAGTCCTTTATTGGATATTTGCATTATAGACATGTTCTTTGACCATGGCTTGCTTTGCTCAGTAGTACCTTTCAAAGCACAAAAGGCATTTGTATTTTGATGAAGTCTACTAGCAATTTTCCCCTTATCATTTATCCTTTTATAACCTGCCCATGAAATCTTTGTCTGCCTCAATGTTGGAACACTTTCTCCTGTGATTTCTCTCAGAAGTGTTGTTGCTTCTCCCAGAAGTGTTGGTACTTTGTCTCTATTATTTATTTTGAGCTGACCTTGATTATGGTGCGATTTTGTCAATGTCCCTTTCCTTGTGACTATCCAGCTGTGTGCTTACTAGAAGGCTGTGCATTTTCCCTTGACTTCTCTTGTCATTTCTGGCAAATGCCAACTCACCATAGTGCGTGTTTAGTTTTGGTTTCTATGACTTCAGGATCTTGGGCAAGGACTCAGTGTTTGCTGAGGCTCCGTTTATATTTTTCTGCAACATGGGCAAATAGCACCTAATTCCAGAATGTTTCCCTCTCAAATAATAAATGTATGTCAAAGCTTATCGCTGTGCTTGGTAAGGTGGTTCTCTATAGGTGTAAACTGTTATTCCTCATCTGAATACTAACATGCCTTGCATTTACAAGACTATTTTTCATTCACAAAATATTTTGTATTAGTTGGTATGATCTTGTCATACTCTTCCAATTCAGGCTATGAACACCTGGAAAGAAAAAAAACTTGTGCAGCCGTGGTCCTGGCTGTAAGAATGTATTCAGCGTGTGTAGAGAGGCCAATCTTTTCTAAAAGAGAGAGGCACAATTCGCACTTCTTTGCTTTCTCTCCCAGAACTTAGACTGTCCTGAGCCACATAGTGTAAGGACCAACAGCACTGTGATTTCATTTAGCGAGCAGGAATTCATCCTGGTTGCTCTTAACATCCATCGTATTTATAGTCTTTTCTGTCTTTCCTCCTGTGGCAATGCCCATCTGTCCTGATAGTCACCAGCTGATGCTGACACCCTCTGCCAGGCTTGTTTCTGTTCGCCCTGTGTGCCTAGCACTGTCACACGTGCTACGCCCACAGTCATGTTCATTGGCACCTGATTAATCAGAACACTCGGTTGCAAAAAGCCACAACTCACTCAAACTCATTCAAACAGAAAGCAGTTCATATTGAAAAGCTCCAGAGAAATGAAAGATGGGCTACAGCCAGGGCTGGTGGCAGAGCTTGCTTAGCACTGGAACTCCTGCAGAGAACGTCACAGATAACTAACTCTCGAACTCCTGCTGTCTTTGGAAAGGGACTATGACACAAACAAGTCTTTTCAGATCGATGGAATGGCTTGATTAAAAGTGAGAAGATACGAATGTGAAAAATCTTTCTCAAATACTGCATGACACCCTGTGAGGATCCCAGTCAATGGTCCAACTGGACTGTGGTTATAAACCTGATCGTAGGTGCAGTCATACTGTATTAGAACAAAGCAGTGATAAAACCAGTCAGTACAACCATCATCACCATAAGTGCTGTTAGAATGTTGGGTATACCAAGTGCGAAAGTGTTTCTAATCCTCAGAGAACCTCTGAATTTTTACTACTGAAGAATGTGAAGGCCCAGGGGTGTGTGTTGTAGAATTTGACCAAAGTAGTCATTCAAAGGCCAGTGAAGGTGGGTGTGGTGGTGCTTACCAACACTAAGGAGGCTGAGGCAGGAGGATATCTGAGAGTTCATGGTCAGGCTGAACAACACAGCAAGACCCTGTCTTAAAGAAAAAAAACACAGATGAGAGGCTGGGCTCCAATTCAGTATCTGCGTGGTTCCATTTTTTTCTCTTTTTCCATTAGATTTTAAGGGCATATTTCAGATATACATAGTGATCACATTCATCATAGAGAATTTATACCTGTTCATGATATAACTTGATTTGTTCCCATTCCCCCTCCTGTCCTCAAACCCTGTGTAATGGCTTGTCTCTAGGTGTCCCGCCAAAGCCTCATGAAGTCATGGGGCAGACTTCTAGAGTTTGTGATTAACTCATGATCCACTGGGATTATGGGTGATCCAAGGCTGGGATTATGGGTCTGAGTACTTCTAGGATTATGGGGAGTACTACATCAGACTGAGGTGGACAGCCTGAGTGTAGCATAAGAGAGGAGAGAGACAGACTCCGTCTCTGTAGCCATTGTTACAGCTGCTCCCTCCATTTGCTCTCCGCTCTTTGCCACCCCCATGAAAGGCTGCCCTCTGCCCTGTGCCAGTCTGCCTTGGAGCCAGCTGAGTATGGACTGAAGTCTCCACTAACTGAAAGCTAAATGATCCTTTCCTTCCTTCATTTTGAGTGTTGGGTATCTGTTCCAACAATGAGAGAAGACCAACTGAGACACCCTCCTCCCCTCTCTATTTATAAAGGCTTTGTTCCATGTTTTCCTTCTTTTCTCATTTTATTTACTTTTCCCTTCTTTCTTCTCTCCCTCCCTACTCCCTTGATGCCTTTTCCTTTTGAATTTTTTTTCCTAATTATTATACATTTTGTCTTATTTACACTTTTAGTTTCTCACACCAGAAAAACAATGCAGTATTTACATAAGTGTGTCCAATTTATTTCACTTAATATGGTCTCAAGGTGCACCCATTTTCTTAGAAATGTCTGGTGCATGTCCTTCTTTATGGCAGAGTACTATTCCATTATATGAAAAAGCTATATCTTCTTTATCAATTCACCAGTTAATATTTTTTCCAATTATGTGTAACTCTATATTCTCTTTATCTTATTTTATTTATTTATTTATTTATTGCATTTTAGGGAAGGCTCTTCAGGGTGTTTAGGGTCTCCCTACTGGGATCAGACTCTTAGCGATCATCTTATTTACAGCCTCCCAAGTGCTGGGATTACAGGTGTGTACCACCACGCCATCTCAATTTCTGTCTCAACATGCCCCAGGGGTGGGCTGAGGATCGAACTCCTGGCCCCTGAACTTGCTCCTCTTTAGATCACGGTCTTAGCTCTGTTGAATGAAAAAGCTGCATAGCACTGGAATTGGAAGCTTGCCCAGAATCAACCATAAATATTAAACTGTTGCCGCCTCTGGAACTAACCGTGTTTAATGGTGGTTCTGTCCATCATAAAGGCTCTGCTTGTTTGAAAAGGACAGGAAATCATTACTTCTTCTGACAAGCATTTCTTCAAATAGCACCTTGATTCATAAGCTTTCCAAGTTTATCTACACTGAGAGGAAGTCATTCCTAAGCTAATTCTGCTAAGCTTCAGGCACCCAGCTCCTTTTTAGGGTTTTCCATAATCTGCTTTCTAATTAGAGAATGTTACTTACAGAGAGCACATAGGAAATTGTCACAGATCAATAGGCTTCAAGAGGTGGGAAGGAAAGAATGGGCTTAGTAGCCCTTGGGGACCCTCCCCGAGCCAACTGAACTTTCAAGGTATCTCTGGCAGCAGATTTTGATTCACTGTGTGCCTGTGCCTTTCACTATTCTTAGTTTGAAACCCATGGTTCTATTCAGAGAAAGACTGCCTGGCCTATGGCACATTTGTTGCGCTCTCTTTGACATGGCTTTTGGGGGCATCAAATACAGCTCCCTGACTTCTGTTCTCCGCACGGTGCTTCCTGGATGGCACTGAAGTCACATGCAGTCTGTAAAGGAGGGCTGCAGTTGCGGGGGAGGCCCTGGTCCCCAGGGAGCAGCCTGAATGATCAAAATGCTGTGCGTGGGGCACTCCCCACTCTCAGCACTAAACCCCAGTTCTACCCCTCCTCTGCACTCTGCATCACTTCCCACTGTATGCTCTGGCAATGTGTGAGATGTCTCACAGACAGGCTAACGAATATGGATGAGAACTCCATGCTAGCAGAGTTATTTTCATCTAAATACCTCTATAGTTTATAAGAACTTTGAATCATTTTATTTATTTATTTATATTTGTTTATTTATTCATTTATTGGCCAGCTTAGCCCACCCTGAGGGCAGAGCTGTTACAGTATGTGGTGCTGGGTATCGAACTGTGGTCCTCTGTGCCTGCATAAGCTTGCCTAAGCAGGCACTTTAGACAGCTGAGAGCTATCTTGCTGACACAGAACCATTTTAATATAGGGGAAAGAAACTCTCAACCTGTTAGATGTGTGGTAATGTTCATATTCTCTAAAAGTGAAGAACAAATTCTAGGAACAACTGAATTGAAGAACAGAATATCTTTACTGGGGAAAGGAAGCTTCTGTCTAAGAGAGAGCCAGGAAGGGTCCCAAGTGGGTTGCCAAGGACCCTGATGTCTCAAGGGAATTTTACAGGGCAGAAACCACGGCGGGGGGGG
>PVKA01031013.1:0-26715 GCA_004027165.1 Ctenomys sociabilis
AAATAATTATTGAATCTGTGATATAATTCAGCTACATAAATACCTGTAAATATAATATCATGTATGCACCTTGTACAATACCAAAACAGTATGAAAACAGTTTGCAATGTATTATTTCATCGACTCTGTATGGTTATGGTGTTTTGAAACTGTCTGATTGACATTTGTATTTCAATAAAATAAAAATAAATGGAAAAAATAAATAAATAAATAAATAAATAAATGAAAAATATTCAACATCACTGATTATTATGCAAATTAAAATAATACTGAGATTCTATCTTATTCCAGAAACAATGGCAATTATCAAGAAATCAACCAATAACAAATGCTAGAGATGCTTTGAAGAAAAAAGATCCACCTTGAGAACATACTCCTAAGTGAAACAAATCACACAGACACGTGTAAATACCACATTGTCCTCTGGTGTGAGAAACTGAAAATGTAAATAAAAACCAAAATGTATGATGGCTATTGGGAAATGGGAACAAAATGTTCAAATAACGATGGGATCAAGTGCAGAGGAGGAGAAAGACAAAAAGGGACAAGAAAAAAAGAATAGAAAGAAGAATGGAAACAAATCCTGTGTAAGTGAAGAGGGGAATAGGAGCTGAAGGGAAGGGAATGGGAACAAGAGAAGCAGCAAGATGCACCATGGATAAGTGCAAGCTTCCTACGAGGAATGCTGTCATTTTGTATATCTCAACTGTACTAATAAAATAAAATTTAAAAGAAATAAATTTCTTTTTTTTTATTCTTTTTTTTATTTTATTGAGCTACAAATGTCAATCAGACAGTTTCAAGACACCTTAACAAGACAGATTCGATAAATTAATACATTGCAAACTGTTTTCATAATGTTTTGGTATTGTACAAGGTGCATACATGATATTATATTTACAGATATTATTTTAGCAGATGTCTCTTATCAGTGAATTAAGAGTGTAGCTGCTTACTTATCTTATTTTTTATACCTGAATTATATCAAAAATTCAATCATTATTTTCCTAGTGGATGACCGTAGTACTAGAAGTCGACATAATATCCTGTCCAACCACTATTAGTGCAGATCTTGCCTCTCATAGAATTATGTAGAAGCACAGCGTTATCTATCCCAACTGTACTGTCTATACAGACACATCATGATAAGAAATAAATTTCTTGATCTTGTTTTATGGTCCCAAATGATTGTTTCTCTGAACTTAGAAATATTCCATAATCTAGTATTCATGGATGAAGTGCTCTATCAACATCCATTAAGTTAAGTAGCTTGATAGCATTGTTCAAATTGTTTGTTTCTCCTGATTTTTATCTAATTTCTCTGTTAATTTTTGGAGAGGTAACTTCAAATTTATGCCCACGATTATAGGTTTATCGCTTAAGTTTTGGCCATTTTTGATCTATATGTTTTGAAGTTCTATTATATAAATATCGTTACATCTTCTTGGATAATTGATAATTTATTGTTACAAATTTCCTTTTGTGAGCCACGATGATAGCTCAGTAGAATAAGTGCTTGCCAGGCCAGCGCAAGATCCTGAGTTCAATCCCTGGTACCAAAAAAAAAAAATCCTTTTGGATCTCTAGTCATGCTATTTTGCATGAAATATCGAATATATTTGCAAACAGCTACAACATAGCAATATGGTAAGCTTTTTATGCTTCCCATCTTCATTTTTAATTTTCTTTATATAGTAGGTTCAACCTTTCTATGTATGTGAAGTTTCTCTTGTGTAGGTAAAAAGCAATTCATTCTTCAGGAGAAGTGAAGAATATTTAGTGATTGATCAAATAGGATGAAAGTAGAAGAAGAATCATTGGCAGTCCTCACATTTTGATCGTAAGTTGGTTCTAAGATATTTGGAGCCCATTTGGGGAGAGTTTGTAGACTTAGTAAGAAGTTAATGTTAAAAGTGACAATGTGGTAGTTGGAAATCATTCCAGCAGCTTAGCTACTAAACTTTGACTTAGTATATGATCCTTACCAATATACAAGACAGAAAGAAAAAAGTATGATGACAATGGAGAATTTAAGTACAAAGAGGTGTAAAAGTAAAGACAAGGAATAAACCTCAATGAGGAGCCAACTGAGGTGTTAACAGAAGTCTTACAAATAGAAATTTCTGCTCAGCAAAGGAATTAACAGAGAAAAGAATGAGCCTACAGAATTGAAATGGTTTGTCAACTGTGTTTGATAAGGGATTAGTATTTAAAACAAATAAAAAACTTCTACAACCTACAAACAAAGAAATTCAATTTTAAAATATAACAATAATTTAAAATGCAATTTCTGCAAAGTAAATACATAAATGAGTAATGGGCATATTAAAAGATACTATTAATTAAAATCAAACAATGAAATCAAAATCACAATGAGATACCATCTAGTATCCATTAAGCTAGCCACTATTTTTTTTTAAATGGGCAGGGGCCAGGAAATATCCAGCCAAACAGCTCAGTAGATTAAAGCACCTGCAAGCAGGCACAGGGGTTGGGGATTTGATCACCAGACCTGCCATGCTGGTCCCGTCCCCAGGGCATGCTGAGATGACAAATGAGACAGGGCATGGCGGCGCAGCCTGTAATCCCAGTTCTTGGGAGGCTGTAAACAGGCAGATCACTACAAGTCTGATCTAATAGTGAGATCCTGAGCACCCTGTAGACCCTTTCCTAAAATACAAGAGAGAGAGTAAACATTATGTTGCATGTTTCTTACCACAGTTTTTTGAAAAATAGAATACATCCCCAGTACTATGAGACCCGAAAAAGAAATTTCTAGGATCCAGGACCAACCCTTAATGGAACTCTTGGAAAGGACAGAGGAAGGATGTGAGGGACTGAATAAAGACTGCTAACACCACAAAAGCTGAGAGAAAGAAGAAAGTTCCACAGAGTTGTGAGTCCTACCCTCAAGTAAAGGAGCATCATCACAGCTCATGGATGGATCAGTGTCAACACCAATTGACACCATCTAAAATGTGTACTGAGGGGCCAGGGAAATGGCTCAGTAGAATAAGCACTTGCCTGACAAATACAGGGGCCTAAGTCCAATCCCCAGTTCCACCAAAAATAAAAATAAAATATGTACTGAGCTCCAATTATATCCCAGATGTTATTCTAACGGGGAACAAATGAAGTGCAGCCTTTATAAAAGTGTTTTCAGATAACCAATAAGTATATGACAGTTATCTCTGACTACTATGACAGAAAAGTAAGCAATCCAACAAGGTTATTAAAGCACACTATTTGGTTGTTTTGGTTTTTACAATTAGAATAACAAAGTCATGCAAAATACATGAGGGAAGTGCGCTGGGGCAGGGGAAGAACAAATACAAAGCCTCCAACAGCATTATACTTAGCTTTGAAATGTAGTAAGGAAGCCAGAGCACTGGAAGCATAGTTGGAGAGGGAAAGAGAGATGAGACATAAGCTCTGAGAGGTGGCCTGCTGGCATTGTGGCACAAGAGGTCAAGAGGTAGGCATATGGTGCTCCCAACGTGTGGGGTGGTTTGCTAGTAAATAACACATAGATGCCATAACTGCCTTGAGTAGCTATTGATCTCAAAGGGAAAAAAATTTTAAATAAGGTCTAAAGATTTTAGGGAGAAAGAAGAAAAGATAGAGAGAACTGTAGAAGGAAAGAATTGAAAGAGCCCCTTAAAGGGAAATCCAAAACAGACCTCAGGGCATCCCATTAGGGCAAAGGAAAAATGCCTTCTTCCAGAGATCCTGGAGAGATTCAAGAATAAGCCTGGAATGACAAATGCCTGCTTTTAGCACTGCTTCTATACAGCATAAAGTCAGACGGTATAAATTCAACTTAAATAGAAGACAGATGGTTCAAGAAGTCTGTAGCCATAGATAGATATTTGAGGTGACTCATTACAGCCAAGTGAAGGAAGCTTTTGGTTGTTGGCTTAATAAATTACTACAGAATCTACGAGAATTGACTAGATATGAGTTTAGTAGGTTTGGTAATGATCATGAAGAACAGAGAAATTGTTTAATCTTCATTCTCCTTAGCTTTTCTAACAAGACTGAAATTGCATTCAAATATATCTAAAACAAATGCTTCATAATAATTTACACGGCTTATATACCCACTAGAATACATGAACAAAAAATCATGCTAGATAAAGCAAAAAGCTCCCAGAACAACCACCTAACTAAATATTTCCTAGATTTAAATAATTTCAAGTCATACTATTCAACATTGAGGATGTTAAACAGTGTTAGGTTCATGGCCTCTCTGTCTTAAAAGGTTTGCAATTAACAAGGTACTTTGGATTTGTGACAAGTAGACAGCACGCTGTCTTGAAATTTAATGTGCTTGGCTGGTGTAATTGACAAAGCTCAGGCTTAGCACTAAAACCATTAGAAAAAGCACAAAGAAGATGAAAGACAAATTAACAGCATCATGCCTTTCTATAAACCATCAATCAATGCTACCAAGTATCAGAATGGCTTTTTATAGCATGATCCAAACCTTCTCTTTCATTAATATTTTTTAAATTGTGAAATATAGTGCACCTATAAAATATAGAAAACATACATAGACAATTTAATGGGTGGTAGGTATCTAGCCTTTTACTTCTCTCTCTGGAGCAACTATATCCAAAATGCAACGTTAATCATCCCTTTGTACTTCTTACAGTGTTTCCAACTGTGTGTACTCTCAGGCAGCATGTTGGTTAGCACCAGCAGATGACTCACATTTTAGCATTTGTATTGACCAACATTTAGATTTTTGCCCTTCTAGTGAATATAAAATTATACCTTAATATGGTTTTAATTTACACTTCCCATTTACTGAGCTTGAACCTTAAACTGTGTTTAGGGAACAGATGGAATAGATCTTCTGATAATAGTCTTACCCTTTCTTGTACTGGTTTCTTGATTTCTATGAGTTGTTTATATAATTCCTTGAGTTATACCTCTTAAAGATAGCTTCTATTTTGGTATGTCTTTCAAGGAACAGCCATCCTTTAATTAATATAGCTGAAATTCGGCAATTTTTCCCTTAAAAGTTTAGCCTTCTTTTATCTGGTTAGGTTGGTTCTTCTAACCATAACCAATTTATTATGTGTTGTGTGTGGGCTCTACATTAGTACTGAATGTATGTTTTCAAACTGTTAATGTATGTTTTCAAACTATTACACTTTTAAAAACCCCTTAGACCAAGTTTAATTGTTTAGTTAAAATCTTCTATATGCAAAACAAATCTTCTATAAACTTACTAATTTCTGTCTATTTGACCTGTTACTATCGGAGAGTAGTACAGTTGTAACTGTTAGCTTCTCTATGTAGTCTGTCAATTTTCAACTTTACTATATATTTATATTTTTAACTAATTTTATTGAGAAAGAAATGGCAATGAGACAGTTTCAAAACAGGTTAGTAAGACAGTTACAATAATTAATACATTGCATATTGCTGTCTTCATAGCAGTTATTCATAGTTCAAGATGTAGATATGATATCCTGTCCAAACACTCTTAGTACAAATCTTTCTTCTCATTGAAGAGCAAGTTAGCTGTATATCTGTCCTAACTAATTTGTATATACATGTATTTTTTTTCACTACAAAATGTTCCTTCATTTATATCACCCTATTTTGTTTAGTTTTATCAGAGATGGGTATTCCCCTTGTCATTCAAATATTATAGGTATGTGAATTCAGCAAAATAATCCAATATCCAGTAGACCGTAATAATAGTGGGTTATCCACAGGACTGATTGTATATTTATATTTTGACTAAATGAAAAATTATAATAATTTATTATTGCTTTATACTCATTTTACCTAGATGTTAGTATAGATACTCCAACTTAATTTTACATACCTTATATATTTTTTATCATTTGCTTCTGAATATTTAGATATCTTTGTGGTATGCACGGTCTGTTGTAAGTAGTAGATGGGTAGACTTTTGGGTTTTTGATATGTAGTCTCACCATCTATATTTTCTTTGCAGTTTAGTATATATATATATATATATATATATATATATATATATATATATATACATAGTATATACAGGATACATATATGTCCTGTTTAAAGTGAATAATTCATTCCTAAAACAGCAAGTATTTTCCATGAAAACACTAAATACCCACTTATGTCTATTTTTTCAACTGAAAAAAATGTATAACTCATTATATGTTAGATGTCAGATGCATAAAACATTGTTTTCTGATTATCAAACATGTGAAATCTATGTGCATAAAGTGAATACTATGGCAAGACAAACAACAACAGCAATAAACAATAGTTTAGAAACGTAATGAAATTTTTTCAACAAAAACAAGAGAGTTATCTGCAATCAACTGTCACTCACCAATTAGAAGAAAACGATACTTGAAGAAAACTGGGACAGGAGCAGCACTGACAGTAATTGTCCCTGGCTGTGGAAGGTGTTGATGTGGATGACTGAGTTTATAAAGGGTCGTTTCAAGCCATCCATCCAAAGCAAAACCTGATAGAAAATCTCCATCATTTGTCACTGCTGAAGGCAGTCCTGAACAACAAGGTCATGAGAGATTTTCAAAAGGAGGAGCTACATTTAGGGATTAAAAATTTTGTAAAATGAAGCTTTGTTTAAACTCATGACATTGCTTTTCCTTTCTCTGCACTTTTGCTCAATACATTCAAGAGGGAAAGGGGCAGGGAGCGGTTCATCACAGCTCACAGTGTGATGGTCATTCGTTCTCACTGAGCGTGGAGTGGGGCATCCCACTCGGGATCAGGGTCCCTGTTGCTAGAGCTCTGTGTGCTGTTCAGAAAAGTCTCCATGTGATTCTGATGATTTATCCATTGTATTTCAAATGCAACCTGCTACCTTTCCAGAGCAAATGTTTTTGGGTATGTGGAATAGAACTGAACACTGCTCCTACACAACCAGTGGCTGAAAATTATATTTATTTGTTTACTAAAAAGATTCTACTAGAATAAAATTAGCTGAAGAAAACTTTGCAATATATGCGTGCATGTTAATTTACTTTTGCAGACTTACCAATCGTTTCCCAACTGCACCCGTTTCCATTCCATTCCCTCCCTACTTCACTCTTGCCTTCCAAAACACATGTGGGCTGGTCTTGAGCATATGAATTACCAGAGGAGATATCAGTAATGACACTCATTCCCAGCTGAATTTCAGTCACGAAGATAACCTGGCTGTCTCCTTTCTTGGCATGCCTTTCACTTTTCATTTTCAATCATTCCAAGTGTGCAGCTTTGTAAAGTCCTAGCTTATTTGGAGGTGACCTCTGAAGACATCCCCAGCTTTATCTAGCTTCAATGATCCCTTCCTGAATCTACACTTCTGCCAAATCAAAGCACAGTTCTCAGCATGAAAGCCAGCCTGGGGGCATCTGTGCCACCCAAGATTTTGCCTTGACTTTAGATCTGTTCTCTGTGAAATATTTAATTTTGTTAAACTCAGCAATGAATTTGGCAGGATTTTTCTAATAATTTTGTATTTAACTTGTTTCCAAGAAGACTGTTCAAGGTATGTGATCTGCCTGCACCAGCTCCTTACTACCACTATTACACCTCTCAGCCAGAAAGTCAGAACACTGTCAATTAATGTCTCAACTTATGTTAAATGTATCCAGAAAATAACCCAACAGATTGGGCTAGGGAGATGCCTCAGTGGAATAAGCACTGCCCTGGCCAGCGCAAGGGCCTGAGTTCAATTCCTGGTTCTACCAAAATAATAATAATAATAATAATAATAATAATAATAATAATAATAAATAATCCAACAGACCAAAAAGTACTATAATATTTCAATATTGCAAAATGAAACTTAACTCATAAAAGCAAAATTAGAGTGAATCATGTATCCTATCACAGAGGACTTGTGTGGTAGAGAGGCAGGATGCTTACAAAATTTGGCAAGATTTTAGTTTCAATGGGGGCATTACTACTCAGGAATATTTGTGAATAAATGTGACATTGTTTTTGTTTCACTTAGCATAATTATAGGGAAAAAAGTAATTATATCTGAGTGATAGAAATGTAGCTAATTAGTTCAATTAATTTTTTTTATTTCTGCTTACCTTTTTTCCCCAAAATATCTAAAACAAACATGTTCTATTTTTTCTAAAAAGAAAAAACTGGCAATAAAGTCTTTTTAAAGCAAAGATATGATATGAACTATAGTAATTTTGAGATCACCAGAAAGCTTCAGAAAATCAGAAGTTAGCTACAGATACCAAGCTGCAAACAGGTGCCTTTGATCAGAAAAAAAAAAAAGGTCAAATGGTTTAAGGTGGTAAACAGTATGAAAAAGTGTAAGTATGTCTAATACAGCAGAGAATGGTTTCCTAATGTTATGGGTTTAAACACTTAGGGAGATATATTCCTTTAACTCACAACACAATGATGTAATTAGATGTAAAATGAAAGCAGTTCCTTTGAAGGCTGACAATGAACAGAAAAACACTTCCTGAAATTGCCTAAGATTAGAAAATACATTTGAATTTTAATTAGAATAATGAATAGGCTCAATATTCTACACTCACAGGAAGGTTCAAGGAAAAAAACAGGGCCCTCTAGAGGACGTTCATGCTGATGTCAGCAGAGATGTTTCCTTATCCATTCATTCAGTTGGCAAATGGTACTATGTCCAGGAACCGTGAGGGATCCAGAGATCCACAGATAAACAGCATGCCATTCATACCCTCAAGAACCTTCCACTCTTTAGGAAGACAAACTGCACATGTGCTACAGTATATAGAAGCAGGTAGGGTAGGAACTAAACCCTTTCATGCTTTCTGAAAAATTAGTTACCTCTCCTATCTCCTGACCAAGTTATGAAGAAACTGGTATCTGACCCATGCTCTCCAGTTCAGACACACAGATTCAAAGATATTTGATATACATTTATGTAAAGCAAAAGAAATAATTCTAACCATCTATTTATTTATTTTCTATAGACAAGATCTCTTTATGGAGTTCAGTTTGACCTTAAGCTCACTAGGTAGCCCACGCTGGCCAAGAACTCAAGGTGATCCTCCTGACTCAGTCTCTGAGTATTGGAATCACAGGCATATGCCACTACACCTGGCTTCTAATCATCTATTTCTTGAATGAGCAGTTTTAAATAAATTTACATTAAGGGACGCAAGTTCCAGCTCACAGTGGAATAGACATGGCCAAGCCTTGCTTTCTCTGCTAAACAACATAGCTATTGGTAATTAAAATATTTAAGGTCTGGGGAAATAGCTCAGTAGAATAAGTGCTTGCTTGGCAAGCCCAAGGGCCTGAGTTCAATCCTCAGTTCTTGCAAAAAAATAAAATATTTGGCCCCAAATATGGTCAATTTAAGAGAACTCAGATGACCTCTGATCAAGAAACTTCTTTATGTTAGAGTTTCTGCAGAACTAAAATGTTCTAATAAACTGAAATACCAATGGTAAGTGAGTGCTCAATCAAGAAGAGCACAGGCATGCGATACCATTGCTCCCATTCCCAAAGCACCTGAAGAAGTAAAGGTGAGACAGTAGATTCAGTCAGCATGTGATAAGAAAGGAGCTCATGGCTTGTCAAATCTCATAACCTGTGCTTTCTAGAGCCAGGCCCATCTTCAAAAGAACTCCTTTTCCCTAGAATGTGCTCCATCTATGTTGCTGGAGGGCCCGGAGGTGACACAACCTGGCAAAGGTGAACCAATTGGATTCTCAGTAAACTTAGAAATTGCAAGGAAACAGAGGTTAGCTTACCTAGCATGTCTATAGAAGGATCCCTCTTCACATAAGAAGATATCTTGGGTAGCTTTTCCTTTCTTTAGGTTCTAAAGAGCCTTCATTAAGATGAATTAGATTACAGTTGAGCAGAATCATTTTTATCACTTAGCATAAGCAATATTCAAATGCTTCAGTGAGTAAACAAGTTGTATGATGTAAATTAACAAAATACTGCACAGTGAAAAGTGAATAATTCACAGCAGACTTCTATAACAGCTAAACCCAAGAGAGCAAAATGGACTGCATGTAACTTCGTTTCCCAGAAAAAAAGAAAAAAAGAAACATGTCTCAGGGGACATCTTCAGCCCTCATCTCTGATGAAAATAACAGCCTCACTGCCTTGACAGACTACTGGTCTAATATGATGAAATCAGGCTCTCCCAATAGCAGCAGTCATGATATTAAGTTCAGAGTAATTCATAACTCATGACCACAATAAAGTTTTGTGTCAGGGCTTTGGATTTTCCAAATAATAATATGGTCTCATGGGCTGAACACATCAGCTTTGGTTTTCTGTGTGGGGATACTAAAACAGTGTTCATGAGCCTGACTCATCAATGCATTTACACAGTGTTTTCTCATACTTACAACTCGTCTATCAAATGGTAATAATCTATTCCTTCAACAAAGACAGGTTAGTCTTTCATTAAGGAGATAAACAAACAAACTGGCTTCTTGTCTGTAACATTCATCCATTACAGATCTTGTGCTTTCAGGAAGATGAATAATTACAGTGCCTGGAGATATTTGCTATATATATATAGCAAGAAAAAAAAAATATATATATATATCTCACTGTAGCAGTCATCACATGGAGGGGAGGCTGATAGGTATGGGAAACTGATAAAATGAGCAGCGCTCTTGTCTATCAGGCAGCAAAGTGAACCGGCAAGAACAGTCCTCATTACAGCAAGCTGTGTGGGTTTATATAGCATCCAATTGCTGAGTATGTAACCTTCTCTCTCTGATAAAATAAATATGATGCCATCAAAACTTACTTATCATAAATAAATTCATCTTATGTATAAGTAAAAGGAAGAGCATGTATCTCATCTTACAGATGAGTTCATTTGTCCCCCTTTTTTTTACAAATAGCACACCCTTTAAAATAAAATAGTCATATTACTTTTGCCACAGTGGAAGTCTATATTCCTTGGGGAAAAAATGGCAGAACAGAAATCAGAATCTAACAAGCTGTGCATAACAAATGTGTAGCATATGTTACAGCTGAATTCATTCCTACTGTTTGCAGGATATACTTTCTACCTAGAATTGCAGAAGTTATCTTGACAACACTGAGTCACGAAGAGAAGATGACATGAACAATGCTATATATAGCCCAATATTGACTCCTGGGACAATGTTAGGGTTCCTAGTAATAAATCCATGTGAATAAATTCAGGAATCACTAGTGCTTAAAATTACCATATTCCAATTATACATTGTTCTTAGCAACCCCATGGATCTTGCGAATTAATTTTATCAATTGTGTTGATTTCATTATAAAGTACATCCTTTACAAAGCATAGATTGTAAATGACTTGGTTCTCCAAGAAAACACTAATTCAGTATATTTTTTAGATGATTCTATTCTAACAATTCTCACCAGTATAACAGGTTATTTCCTCTCTCTCTTCAAAATCCTGTTTCTTCTCTTCAAGGTGCCTACCTGATTTATTATATTATACTTCATTCAGCAAATATTTATTGATTGCCAACTATATATGTAGCATTATGTTAGACACTGGGAGAGATATAAAGATGTATAATACATATTCGAAGTCTTCCAGAAAATTCATTTTTCCTGGGACAATAAGACATGCACCCATGAAAAGTGAAATATCAATACAGAAATTAGAATTGTGTAAGGCTATAAAAGAGATATCTCAAAATAGTACATTTGAAATGCCATGTAACTGGTATATACAAAAGATAAAAGAGAAAAATAGAATAAGCAATAATCTTTCAAGGCTTGGCAGTTAGAAAAAGCTTCCTCGGAAAAGAATGGATAAGGTTTAACCAGTCTTAAAGGAGACAGCCAGGGCAAAGACAAAGCATGAACAAGGAAAGGATCAGCATGCAGAGGTGGCTGATCAGGGTACACTAGAAGAAAATACACCATTCCCCAGGCTAGAGACAGATCAACCAGATGAGAGAAAGTAAGCAAGACAGTAACTGAAGGACTGTGGACAGAGTACCTTGGCTAGAAGTCTGTACCTGATCTTAAAAGTAATGGGCATCCATGAAAGGTTCTTACTTACTATTAGATCAACTTCATTGTATTCTAACATATAACATGTACACATTTTATTTTGCCTTTCTTAATGTCTTGGCAAAAAAAAGGATTGTACATATTGATAGTATACAACAAAATGTTTTGAAATATACATTCCACTATTTGGAATACACTGAATATAGAGGGGAAGGGCTCAAGCAAGATTAACATGTGCATTTCCTTACATAATTACCACTTTTGCAGTGAAACCACCAAGAACCTACTCTCTTAATGACTTTCAAAAACACAATACAACTATAGTCACCATGCTGTACAATAAATCTCTTGAACTCATTTCTCCTGTTAAATGGAATCGTGTACCGTCTTGCTAACATCCTCCATTCCCCATGCCCCAGTCCTTGGCAATCACCACTCTACTCCTTTCTTCTATGAACACAACTTTTAAATTCCATACGTGTAAAATTAACACATTTTGAATGTACTTCTAGACAAGCTTTAACTAACGTGCACACCATGCCACCACTACTGCAGTCAAATACAGATCATTCCTTCCACTCCAGAAAGGTTTCCTTGGCCTCTTCTAGCGACCTCCTCCCCAAGCCCTTCTGTTACAGTAATACACCAGTCAGCAATTTGAATAGTTCCAGATTTAAGCTAAAATATTTTCGAAATCTACCATTATATTTGTACTGTTTTAAAAATTTTCAAGGAGTTTTTTAAACTTTTTGAATTGTTTCCTAGATCTTAACTTCCAAAGTGCTATTCTTGGGTTAAGTCCTGAAAAACAAAATCCATTCACTACCTAGAGTTTGAAAGTGGTGCTGATTAATTCCAATGCTCTAGTTTGCTCTGACTCTGAACTTTTTAGTGGACAGTTTGGGTTTCTTAATTAGTGTGGTCAGTATCAACAAGGCCATTTAAGTCTTCAGGTTAAATATATCATAAGTATGATTGGTCACACACGTAGGCCTCCATTTATTCCAAAAGCCTTGTTAAAATAAAAAAGGAACATACATATTTACCCACAAAAGTGAAATAACTGGCGATAATATCCACATGCAAGAAATTTTAACAATCTTGGGAAGCAATGAGGGAAATAAAGAATGAGACCACTTTATCCGTAGAATCTATTCCTCAGCCTAGTAGTGAAATCTGCAGAAAGAAAAGGTATGGAATTGAAAGTGGGGATTGGGTGAAGAAAGTTACATGGACTGGTTAGACTCCCTGGTTTTCTCTCCCATCTTATTTGTCAGCAAATATTCACCACATACTCCGAGCTCTGCATCAAGCTGGAGATGAGAGACTTACTTTCTTAAAAACTCAAAATAGGCTGCTCTGAACTCAGAGCTAGGGGGGAACATCACATAAGAAATAAAATAGAAGAAAGAATGCTGAATGGTGGACATTTCTTGCTTTGCTTACCCTCATTGGCATCTAGAACTGCGTAACCCACAGTTAGGTAACTGAGGTGGGCGAGTTCCACAGAAATGGAATGCTTTCAGAGAACAAAACTTCGGAGAATAATTTCTAGGCTCTGCTTCAAAAGCAAATGGCAGAGTCACTGCTTGTTCATCCTACAAAGAAATTTTGCAGCTGAAAAAAATTTCATCTGTACACACAGAGAGACAGACAAGTGTTGCTATCACTCTAGGAAAGCCTCCACAATGCATGGGAAAGATACTCAAAGGGTGAAAGGGAGCCTGTAAGAAAGAGAGAATGTGCAGAAAATGGAAGAGTACGCAACCTTAGAGACATAAGAGAATGGGTTGCAGTCCTGAGTAAGATGAAAAAGTATTCTAAAATGAATAACTGAGAGTCAGAAAATGCTCCTGAAAATTAAAGATCAGTTATATACACAGAAAGGCAAAGAAGTTGGAGAAGACAGGAAAAAAAAAAAAAACTATTCAAGTTTGAACCTAGGAAACATATCTGCATTCCCGAAAGAGAAAAGAAAACTATCAAAGAAATAAAGAAAACTGTGAGAATACATTCCATAGATGTAAAGGGCAGCTCCACAAATAGCAAACATGGCTGCGGAAATAGTCTATGCACCTGCCTAGAAAGTGCAAGGGCCCGGGTTCGATCCCAGGTACCTCATGCGGTGGCGGCCCCAGGACTTCCAGGGCACACCAGCCCTGTAATCAGGCGTGATGGCACACACCTGTAATCCCAGCACGGGAGAGGCGGAGACAGGAAGATCACTAAGAGTCTGAGATGGTAGTGAGCCCTGAGCTAAATAAATAAATGATTTTTTAAAAAGCAAACAAATTTGTACTAATGTAAATCCCAGGACACTAGAAGCAGAAGATTGATAGCAATTTTTAAAAGGTTTTCAGAAACCAGGGATGGGGCACACGCTTATAATCTCATAACTAGGGAGGTTAAGGCAGGAGGATTATTGTGAGTTCAAGGCCAGCCTGGGCTGAAAAGTGAGCTCAAAGCCAGCCTAACTGCATAATGATATCCTGTCTCAAAAAGATAAGTTAAATTTAAAAAGACTTTCAGAGAGAAAAATAAAACCATAGACATAAAGGAGCATGGATACATTTTGCATTAAATTTTTCAATAACTATACTGAATACCAGAATACAATAGAACAATATTCTCAAAATGCAGAAGGCAAAGTTATTTGCAAATTTGAAATATATATCCAGAAAAACTATCCATCAAATCTGATGCAAAAAGGAAGAAATTTTCAGAAAGGCAATGTCTCAAATACTGTCCTCCTCCGCATGCTTTTCTTAAAAAATAACTGAAAGATGTTTTTCACAGAAATAAAAAAAATTATGAAGATAATAGAAGACATAGAATTGGGAAATTGTGGGACTTCACTCAGAAAGTGAGTGACATTTCCAAGGTGATGCGGAAAGGAGGTCTCCTTGTAGCAGCCAGGAAGGGGGAAGTGAGAGCACCAACAGTTCTGGGAGAAGTCTCCAGGAAAAATATAGTGGTTGGTAGGCTATTCGAAATGTTATAAAGAAAATTATTTAAAGGGCTGGCCAAATAGCTCAGCGGATTAAAGCACCTGCAAGCAGGCACAGGGGCCAGGGATTTCACCCTCAGGCCTGCTGCGCCAATTCCTCCCCTGGGGCACGCTGAGATGGCAATTGAGACTGACCTGGTGGTGCGCACCTGTAATCCTTGCTCTTGAGAGGCTGTAAACAGGCAGATCACTACAAGTCCGATCTAATAGTGAGACCCTGAACACCCTGTAGACCTTTCCCTAAAATATAAAAAAAAAGAAAGAGAAGAAAATTATATAATAAAAAAATAGAGAGCAATCAATAAATTCATGTTGGATGTACACCAAATACATGTGAGAAATGAAACACTAGGTAAGAGACTTTAAATAAATAGATCTAAAATGAATAGGAAGTAGGTGCAGAAAGGGGCTCTGTGAATACACAGGTGTGTGCGTATGCACATGGACTGAGTGAGTATGGGTGCTTGTGTGTGTGTGTGTGTTTGTGTGTGTGTAAGTGCGTACATGTGTCACAGGGACAAGCCGTGGGGACAGAGTACAAAGGACAGATCATGCTATATCCAGAGGTCTTGCTGCTGACACAAATCTCAGGCTGTTCTCTGGAAATGCCCTTTGGGTAACTGTAGAACGTGTTTGCTTTTCCAGCTTGTAGTAAGGTGAGAGGTCTCTGCCAGTTCTGCCAAAAGGCTCGTGTGTGCCACATCCTCTTGGAAGCCGGTGTGTCAGCATTTCCCCATCCCCAGGCACAGCTCTGAGTTGAGGCTTGGGGCCTCTAGTAGCATTGTGAAGTCAGGTGATATTAAAGGGCTTCCTAGAGTTTACCTTATAGCTCTTGTGCAGTAGTCTGCTGTCACATCCTGAGCTAAGTTGTATCAAGTACACTAAATAGAATAGCATCGCAAACACTACACCTTAAGACTTTCATGTGAGCTTCTGCCCATTCAAAGGGTTGCTGCAAAGTGTACACAACAGCACGGCAAGGCATCATGCTGATTTTGAGAAGACAGACAACACTGCCTTTTAAAAGTCTAGGTGGAAGCCACAGCGGGCGGGGGGGACCTATTCTGCGGAAATGTGTGCTTTTATTTTACTTTTTCTTTTCTTCCTTGACTACTGGAACTGTTATTGATTGTTATTAAGGCCTAGGACACAAAAAATATTTAAAATACTCCTTGAGAGGTTAAGCCAGAATAGAAGCTGAATATAGCACACAGCCAAAAGGGGTAGCAGGGATACCAAGAGCATGGGCTTGAGGGCAGATTCAGACCAGTCAAAGCATGTGCTGGCTGGGCAGGAGCCCTGAAGCTGAGGTTTGAGTCCTGGCTGTAGATGCAAGTGACTTGACATGTTTCCAAAATAAAGGTAATCATTCATATTGTAGGATTATTTCAAGATAGCATATGTGAAAACTTCAAATGGAAGAAATGATAAAATTACAGTGTAGGCTGGGTGTGGTAGTGCACACCTGCAATCCCGGGACTCTGGAGAACTGAAGCAGAAAGACTCCCCAGTTCCAGCCCAGCCTGAGCAACTTGGAGACTAAGCCAAAGCCTATCACAAAAATAAAAGAAAAAAGGCTACGGATATAGCTCAGTCCATTGGCTCTGGTTACAATCTTCGGTTCAACAAATATTATTTTTAAATAAAAATTTTAAAAGTAGTAAAAAAACATACAATTCATTAATATTCTCATAAGCCACTACATAAAAACATAATATGTAATTAGTACAATAGGTGAAATGTAATGATCATGATACATAACATTTTTTAATCTTTTTAAAATATTTTTATTGATTTGGTACAGGGTCTTGCTACACAGGTTGGACTCATTGTGATCCTTCTGTCTTAGCCTCCCTGGTACTGGGATTACAGGTGTACCCCAACATGTCCAGTTTCAGCGGCCTGCATGCTGGCAGAGCATGCTGTATCAGGGATAAAACTGGGGCCCTGGTGTTTGCCAGGCAGCCACTTTGACCGCTGAGCTATCTCCCCGGGCCAACATTTCTTAATCTTTTATTTATTTATCTGGTACAGGGTCTCGCTATGCAGCTCAGACTCATATAATCCTCCTGTCTCAACCACCCCAGCCCTGGAGGTATAGGCGTGTGCCACCATGCCCAGTTTTGGAGCAGCACAGGGCAACCCAGGTTCTAGGGCCAGCATGGCATGAAGTACTGGGGATCGAACTTGGGCCCCTGCACTTGCCAGGCAGGTGCTTAGACCACTGAGCTATCTCCCCAGCCCTCTTTCTATTTTTAGAGTTACTCTACTGCATTATTCCCAATATGTACACAATTAAGCTCTTGCCGATATATAACTGGAATCACTAAGGTCTCATGTTCCCAAATCAAGCATTTGGTACAAATACCACTTTCTCAACTGAGGCAGATGCCAAGTAGTGAAGTTATGTGACCTTTAGGATATAAGAATGGAAATCTTGGCACTGCTGCCCCTTGCTGTGCATTCTGGTCAGGTCTATTCCTCTCTCAGCCTGAGTCTTCACAGGAGTACAACAAAGAGGTTAGCTGGATGGTTCCCAAGGCTGTCTATATACCCAGAAATTCTCTTTCTCCTTGGTGTACAAGCAGTCAGCAACTATGCTATTTTGGTATAACAAATTACCTCAAAACTTAGCAATTAATCAACACACTGACTCAGTGTCTCTCACATTGCTGAATTGAGTTCTTGGTCAGAGCAACAACTACCTCAGTGCCCAACAAGAGCACCAGTCTGTCTCTATTGGCAGAACTCAGTTCCACAGGGGTTGTTGGACTCAGAGCCCCAAGTCCATCCCCCACGTGTGGGCTTCTCCATAGGGTTACTCCAATCAGGGCAGCTGATTGAGCAGAAAGGGCTCTGATGGAGCAGAAAGAAGAAGGTACCCCAAATCAAAGCTACCACACTTTTACAATCAAATCTTGGCAGTGGCGTCCCATTGCTTCTCCCAGATCCTATTCATTGGAAGCTAGATGATGAGTGTAGCTCAGGTTTAAGGTGAGAAGACACAAGGGCATTGAAATGGGGAATGGGATCAGTGGGAGTTCTCAGAGTCTGACAACCACAATAACTAAGTTAGTATTATCAAAAATACTTTATAATTAGAATCGAGAAGTCATTCATGTAACAATCATCATTTATTGCCACTCATGACAGTGCCTTGTTGTGCAGTAGCAAAAAGGTCATTGTCTCCATTCACATTTCTTGTTAATAAAGAGATGGTGGGAGGCTACCAGAATCCTCTGGAGCTGCTTCTCTGCTCTGTGTGTCTGTGAGGACCCACCACGACACCACTGGCTCCAACTGCCATGGCCCAATGTGCTTGCTTATTCAGAACTAAGAATAAGACAAAATCAAAGGCTGACTTGTAAGGAACCATAGTAAAAAGTAGAAACCCAAACACTGTAGATCTTCCTGCCCATAAGGCTGTCCTGTTAATAGATGCCTTCAGTCCTGCTAGTCACCCCTTTATCTATATTTTTCATGTAGTACATGTTTAATCAGCTCTTGTTAATTTTAGAAATAAGGTAAAATGAGATATGAAGTATAACAGGAGTTAAGAGAAGAAATATCCTTAACTAAAAATATGCACTGAAGTCTTCCTACAAGAAAAAAAGAATTCATATTTGCTTTTGTTTGAAGCTAATTGTTCCTCTCAAGTTTTGTCATGAACCTCTGTTGGTGAGGGGACAGCACAGAAGATGAGGTGCATGTGGGAGCACAGTGGGCCACAAGCGGGTGAGAGCTACTTCACCCATCAACCTTCAACCTTTGGGTTTTCCCCTCCTTTGATCTTTCTTGATACCAAGATTCAGAGATCAAGTGTTGTCTTCAAGCACAGTAGACTGCTGTGTGTTGTGAGTTTCATGTTAGCATCACGTGGTGAGGCTCAGCCTGGCACAAATATCCCAAATGGGTCAAACAGTATCCTCCAAAAACACAATCCTATTCAGAACTTTAGAAAGTGATCTTTGAAAAGATGGTCTTTGGGGCAACTCACTTGGATCCCCCTTTAGTCCCTCTTTTGGATAGGAACTTTCTTTCCCCCAACAAACATATTCTGCTCTTAACCACTGTTTGTTCCTAAAATTAATTTGATTTTAGAGAACACAAACTTGTCAGATTGGGAGTTTTACTCCCCTATAGCATTTGGAAGTCACAGACTGAGATCACTGGACAGAGGTGTGCTTTTGTTTTTCTTTCATAGACTCTGGATTGGGACTTGCTTAGCTAACAAATTTTATACTTCAAATTTTGATATATAATTGCTCATTGCTCATAATTGCTTAAGCTAGCCGGGCATGGTGGCGCATGCCTATAATCCCAGCACTGAGGAGGCTGAGGCAGAAAGATTGTTGTGAGTTCGAGACCAGCCTGAGCTACAAAGTGAGCTTAAGGCCAGCCTGAACTACATGGTGAAACCCTGTCTCAAACAGACAAAAAAAAAATTGCTTAAGCTTTTCCTCATAGAATTTTGTGTCTCATATAGTTCTGTTAAAATTGCTTACAATTGCTTATGCTTTTTCTCTTAGCTGGCTTTGTTAAAATATTGGTAAATCTAAGTTAAAATATGGAAATGTTATAAGATTATGATATTTCTTTAATGTGACATTTTATGACTGATTTGTTCTTGTATATAATGCATTTGAACTAGTTGCTAAATGTACAGGTATTCCTCACTTAACTTTAGACAATAGCACTAGAGAGAGTAATGTTAGAAATTCTCCTGGTGGACTTTAATATAAACTTTTGGAAAATGGAACTTTTAAATCCAGTTCAGACTTAGAAAATATAAGTGCTTGCACATGAAACATGGCACTGCTTTCACCAACTAAATGACATTAGGTCGGTGACCATTCTTAAAGACTTGGAGGACAGGTTTAACTAAGACAGACTGGCTTCAATCCTCTACATACTAGAAGAAACATCAAGCCTGCTCTGCTTCAGTTTCCTATCTTTAACCTCACTCCTAATTTTTCCTACCTCTTTGTATTTTCCCTTTTAGAGGCATGTAAAATTAGAAGAACACTGCACTGTTCCAACTAAGTGAAGACATGGAAAATGAGCATTTGTTAATGCTGAAGACAGGGGACTCATTTTAGAAAAAGGACACCCAGTCTCTCTCAGTCAGAGGAGACAAAAAAGAACTATACCCATCCAGGAGAACAGAGATAAAAGCCATGTCCTGGCTTAGTGTTCTTGGCAGATCTCCCTTGGGAGGGTAAATGTGAGTCACAGTGGGTGGCATCAGAAGGAGCCATCTCCAAAAGCAGCACACTTATGGAACCAAAACACAGTCTAGAGGAAGACTTAGTCCAGCCTTTCCTCTTCTCCTAGGTCTAGTTATCATTTAGATGCATAAGAGATAAGTCATGGACTTTAAAACATTTATTTTAAAGAGCTAAATAATCTTGCTCAAGCTTTTAACTAACCCTTATAGAACTTTGACAAACAGTGGTTAATCTGCCCAATGGTAAACACTCCCAGAGCAGCTGCCACTCTTTGAAACAGAGCACAGGTTTCCCCAGCATCTGTTTGGTGAATCCCCATTGAAGCCAATGGCTGATGGAAGTTTGACCAAAGAAATGGCTAAATTACTTTCTGTAGACTAATCTCTGGTTGTTTGGGCCAATAAACTGAAAACACTTGAGAGGTTATGGCCAGTGTTACTCTCTTGTGGATTCCCAAAGGTGCTCGGTGGAAACTGGCTCCTGACCACTGAAAAGTCTCCACTTACCTATTGTACTTCTGTCTCTCTGCTAGTAAACCAGAAGTTCTCCATAAGCTTTTCAATAGAACCACTTCTAGCCACCCCTTCAGAAATTTCACAGCAGCTATCTTGGGAATGATATACATTTATGCCTTACATATGCTAAGATAAGAGTAAGAGATTTTTGTTAGCCTTATTGTGTTTTCACTAACATGTGAAATGTGATTACTAGATGATAAATATAAGTTTACCCTGTAAGCTTCAAATTTTAAACCTTGTGCAATTGCTAAAAATGCTTACTTAAGCGATTAAATGAAGAAACACAAGTGTCTAGAGAACCGGCTCAGTGCATAGGGCCAAATTCCATCAGTTAGTTGTCCCATTGTCTACCTCTGGAGGTGTTCCCCTTCACAGCACAGCAGGAGAACTGCTCTGCTTTCAACTCACCTTTTATATATATGCTATAGTTTATTACAAAATGCTTCATTCTGGTGACATTCCTGTCACCAGACCAATTGTAACTCATATTTACAAGTAGCCAATAAGAGCACACTTTGTGAGATTTTCTTTGTGAGATAAAATCTCATGGCAGTTGGAGGGAAATAGGCTGTTTGGATCTTGTCTCCCCTCTCTCTAAATGAACATCCACCTGCTCTGCAGTGGTTGTCTCAAGAAATACCTTGGGAAGGAATCAATTAGAAATAAGATGGGGATGCTCAAAATCATTCCTTTTTTGTATTCCAGATACCTCACAGTCAAAATCTCTTACTCCTTTAGAGTGCATCATTAAGAACCAAAAGAAGTTTGATCCTTACATGCTTAAACAGAGATATTTAATATTTTTCTACACACGTGTGTTTCCTATGCACCCCTAGAGCTAAAATGAAATGCAAAGGGAAGCATTAACTTTTATATTCTTTTACAACTAGAAAGATACTGTAAAAAAGAAGAAAAATAGTCAAAAAATGTCTTAGGTTCAGATTTTTTGCATTAAGAAATAGTCTCTATTATCTAGCTTTGAAATGTAAATGTGAGCTACAGAAGAACCAGGCAGCTCAGGCACCTATCCTGGAGCCTAAGGCTGCTCCTCCTCAATCTTTGGAGCCTGAGGACAAGACAGCCTTAATCACAGCCTCAAGCACCATTACTGGAAGTAACATTTCCCCTACTTGCCCTTCTAGTCTAGAGGATGGGGCTTGTAGATCAGCTGTAATCTAAGTCCCCACATGGCTATACCCATTCTTAGCTGAGTTTAGGGAAACTCTTCAAAGATAAAGCCCTTTAAAGATGTAAATAGACTATTTTAGAACTTCCAGAGTTCATGTGTCTTTTTCCCTCCCTCTGGGACCTAAAATAGATAAAGTCAGATCTTGGAAAATTTTCAGATGACCATGATAAGCACGCTGATGTCTTTAGAGGACTTACTCAGACTTATGAACTAGATTGGAAAGATGTAATGTTAATCTTAAAGCAAGTTTTGGCTTCTTTTCTTTCTTTTTTTTTTTTTTTCTTTTTGCAGTAGCGGGGATTGAACTCAGGCCCTAGCACTTGCCCAGCAAGTGCTTATTCTACTGAGCTATCTCCCCACCCCAAGCTTTGACTTTTAATGAAAGGCAGGCAGCATTACAAGCTGCTATTGCTTTTGGAGATAAGAGCACAGTTTGTGAGGATTTCTTTGGGAGATAAATAATATATTCTTAAATTTAAACAGCCAAAAATTAGACAGCCAGTGGAACTACCTGCTCCCACTGAAGCCCAAGTGGTTCCTACCCTGACCTTTGTTGGCCTAATAGCCAGGCAGGAGATCAGAAAAGACATTTTCAAGTGTGTATTCTTGAAGACTTAAGAATTAAAACCAAGCCTTCTAGTTATTTTAAACTTTCAGCTATTTATCAAGAAAAAGATTAACAACACCCTGCTTTCTTAGAATGTTTAATAAAGGAACTAGTAAAGCATACTTCCTTAGATCCTAATTCAATCAGGACAGATTATTCTTAAAGATAAATTCATTACTCAGTCAGCTCCAGATATTAAAAAGAGCTATAAGATAGCTTTTGCTCTGGATAACTCACTTGATACTACAGTAACAAAGTATCAAGTGTCCTATAATCAGGACTGAGAAATTATAAATGGCTGCCGTTGTTGCTATGTGTGTCATGATAGAGATTAAAAATGGCTGCCTTCATTGCAGCCTCAGAACAGACCCTAAGTCTGATTCTCTGGGTTCCAAGAAAAGCTCAGTGATGAAGTTCATCTGCTACTACTGTCAAAGCATACAGGCCCTCATAAGAGGGACTTCCTTCCGGGGGCCCACAAGCCATGCCCTGACTGCAAAGGCAGCCACTAGAAGTGAGACTACACTCTGAGGTGGGGATGCCACACTTCAGACTCAGCTTCCCAGATGGTCTAGTAGGACTGAAGGGCCCTGGGCCTGCCTCCTCCCTCTGGCATAACTGTTATTTCTATCTGTCATCTCCCTGAAGGAGCCCTCATAATCATGACTAGAGGAAAACCCAGGCTATTGCTGGATATTGGACAGGTCTATTTGTCCCTCTCTAATCCTGACTTTCCTCGCAGTCATAGTACCTCAGGAAAAGTCATTAAAAAACATCTTGCTTAAGTTGTAACTAAGATAACTTTCTCTTCACTTATTCCTTTTAGTTAAGCCTAAGAACCCAGATCTTTTATCCTGGAGAGTTTTATCCTATCTAAATACTTACTGTAATATGTTCAGATTGATAATTTATCAAAATTATGCTGAGACTAGTGTTTACAAATGCAATATATATTGTTCATGTACAAAACTTAAAAAGTATTTTATTGGCCAAAACAGATCTTTAAAGACAAATAAAATCCTGTTAGTATAAGAAAATGTCTAAAAAGCACTGGCTACACAGTGTCCAACTACTTTGGGCCTATAGGTAGAACCAGGCCTTGTCTTTAGAATGTAAAACTCAAGAGCCACAGAGAAAGCCTTCAGCAATTCCCCTTGCTTATGCTGGGGACCACATCCAAACCATGGACTGGGATGTTGGTTTAATCTGACTGAATGCTGTGTATCTCATGATAAATGTATAAGTTTACCTCATTAATTTCTGATGTAAAAACAATAGACTATGCATTTTCAGCCCTTTTTCCTTGCATAACTCATTTCTACTTAGCATAAACATGGATAGATGTTAAAATTTCATGATTTCATTCAATATTTAAAAGTGTTTTCAATTAAAAGGCAAAAATGTTAAAAAAAAAAAAGAGGGTCTTTTCAGATATAATTGGTTAAACATCCTATAATGAAAGTAATAACTTCTGTCCTTATTTAAAAAAAAAGATGTGAAGAGAAAGGCAGAAATTTGGCTCATGTCTACCAGAATATTAGTATTTATAATATGATTGATTAATTGATTGATTGATTGATTGATTTGCCTTTCCAGCTCCTGGCAGAAAACTCCTAAACCCTTGTCATTTCCTGACCAATAGATAAGAAAATATTTTGTTTCAATATATTCTCTTTGACCCTCATTCCTGACACAAAGCTCCTAATCCCTTGACATTTTCTAGGTGATAGGAGTGTCTTTTATTTTAATTAAATCATTCTTGAGTAGAAACTGGTCAACAAAACCAAGCCATAGTTAGACACTTAGAGCTTTCAGCCCCTTTCTCTTCTTTCAGGAAGGCCAGAAAGGCTAACAAATGAGTTAATAATTGATCTTGCCTGTGTGATGAACCCTTCACACAAATCACTCAACCACAAAGTTTGTAGTTTCTAAAATGGTGTACACATTCATTTTTCTCAGTGCATAACACACCCAATTCCACAACAACAAAGGTCCCTACACTCAAAACCTCTCGAACCTCACTTGTGTCTCCTTATCTACCTCTTTGCCTATATTGTGTCTTTTCTTCATTAATATAATAATCTACAAATTTAAGAAAGGATTTGCTTAAGCTTTGAGTCTCTAGAAAATTAATTAAACACAAGTGGGGGTCATGG
Organism: Ctenomys sociabilis; assembly: GCA_004027165.1. Classification (NCBI taxonomy): domain Eukaryota; kingdom Metazoa; phylum Chordata; class Mammalia; order Rodentia; family Ctenomyidae; genus Ctenomys; species Ctenomys sociabilis. Next base: position 24,670 of record PVKA01031013.1, read on the forward strand.
GCTACTCCAAATCGTAGCCATGTTGTACACAAGTTATCTATTGTGACTAATGTCTGAATTAGGGCAGTCTTATAGAAAGGCAGCACTAACTTATGAGAGTTGATGCTATCTCCAGATACTTTCAGATTGAGTAAATTGTAGAACACCAAGCCAATATCACAGAATTATTTGACATGTAGGAAACACACATACACACACCTGATCACAGAGATGTTGTCTTGAATAAGTACTGGATGGTTTGATTTCCCCTGTGCCTTATAAAGTTGTAAGCTAAGAAACACCTAAAGTCACTTGAAGATGGAAAAGGCAAGGAAGGAGTTTCCTCTCAGATCATCGGAGGATACGCAGGTCTGTGGACATCTTGATTTCAGACTTCTGAGAAGGCCATGAGAGAAGGATTTATTGTTTTGAACCACTAAGTGGGTAGTAATTTGCTATAGCAGCCCTGTGGGGGCTAAAGGTAACCTCAAAACCAGATGCATCAATAGTTATTTCCTTAATGTTAGCACTAAGTGTCTGAGTCCTCCTGAAACCCAGAATCACTAATTTCTGCTTCAGAAACATATTAATAGAAGGAGAAATAAAAAGAGCAAAGTTTTAGAAGTGCTTAAGTTTTTTGGCTCAGAGGGTTACCTGGTTGTAGGTTTCTTGCTGCTCTTTGAAAGCCCTTTTCTCAGACAAATGTGCATGGATCTTCAGAGGGTGTCCTTTAGAGTTAGGTAGAGTAATAAGAACACAGATTGCCATGTCTCAATTAGACAAGAAGGCTGTGTTTTCCTTCACAAAATTGAATAATTATAAATTATACAAGGCAGTATCTATTTAGACATAAACATTTGACATTGTCTATGTGATCACAGGGATTCACAGAGACAACTTGGCCAGTTTTGTGGAGGACTTCAAGATGGCATTAGAAGGGCATCAAAGGGGTGCAGGGAGAGGATAGAATAGTGTTAGTTGCCTGTCCAGGTCTGGCACTACAGTTGATCCAAACAGGAACCTCAGCTTTTTTATTATCTGATTTTGGGTGACTGTACAACTTCCTCAACTCCATTGGGAAAATGATACTACCTACCTTATGCTGTAATTGTAAAATTTGATGGAATAAGGTTCACAGCACATAGGGAATATACGCTTAACACATAGCTTAATAAGTGTTAATTATCATCATGATCATAATGAGCTAGAATGCAATGTTAGCAGAAGCTAAACAAGTTATTTTTGGAACTATTCTGATTTATGCCAACAGGAAAAAAGACTGGTGTGATTGAGCTAGAGAATCTTGCAGAAGAAAGTCAATTTCAGGCTCATTAATGAGACTTTCTTTGGTCTCTCAACTGTTCCTTTGAAATTCAATCAATTGAAGTAAAATTGTATATTCATTTTCGTAAACTGAAACCATGCAATAATTGATGACTGAGAAAGCAATTAGCTTTATGTATAAAACAATTATTAAGAATTTTTAGGGCACTGCGGCCGCCATTACCCTTCGCTTCTCTGCTGCACCGACCTCTCTGTCCTGCTTGATCCCACTTGTTTGCGGCGTATAGATTGGTGTGTCCATTTAATACAACAAAATGGAAACTGAGCAGCCAGAGGAAACCTTCCCCAACACTGAAACCAATGGTGAATTTGGTAAACGTCCTGCAGAAGATATGGAAGAGGAGCAAGCGTTTAAAAGATCTAGAAACACCGATGAGATGGTTGAATTACGAATTCTGCTTCAGAGCAAGAATGCTGGGGCAGTGATTGGAAAAGGAGGCAAGAACATTAAGGCTCTCCGTACAGACTACAATGCCAGTGTTTCAGTCCCAGACAGCAGTGGCCCCGAGCGCATATTGAGTATCGTGCTGATATTGAAACAATTGGAGAAATTCTGAAGAAAATCATCCCTACCTTGGAAGAGGGCCTGCAGTTGCCATCACCCACTGCAACCAGCCAGCTCCCGCTCGAATCTGATGCTGTGGAATGCTTAAATTACCAACACTATAAAGGAAGTGACTTTGACTGCGAGTTGAGACTGTTAATTCATCAAAGTCTGGCAGG
>PVKA01031014.1:0-26800 GCA_004027165.1 Ctenomys sociabilis
GCATCCTGGGCCTCTCTCATTTTAAGGCTTCTAGCTTCTTGGACCTATCAGCTTTAGGCCCCATGACAGTGTGACCTAATCTAGAATAGCCCTTTAGACCCAAATTCTAGTGGCTCACCGTCCCTGGAAAACTGTGACTAATACATGGTAGAGCAGGTGAAGGGAAGACTGTGGTCAGATTGGTGTTAAGAAGCAGAATTTGCAGACTCTGGAGTGCTGGACTCCTACCAAAAAGAGGAAATTTGAACCCTGGCTAGGTGCAGAAATGATCAGAAAGCATACAGCTATTTTGAGTTCAGATTTCAGGTCTAGAGAATGATGTCCAACAGTAGTGCAACAAAACTGAGAGAGAAATTGGTTATGTTGCAGCCCACAGAATCATACAGAAGGGAAGAGGTCCTGAAAGCCCAAAGAAAGCTACAATATTTTCTAGTTTCCAGAAAAAAGAGAGGAAAAACATGTTCTAGAATTTGTGGGCCAGGCAAGTCTGGAGTACAGTACTATGATGATAGATGGTGACTCCTAAGAAAGAAAGTAGGTGACTGTCCCCAGGAGCCAACCAGTTTTCCTAAGAACTGTGTACACCAGACCGGAACCTTTTTCCTTCCTAGAGGTTCTGGGCAGTACCTCAAGGAACAGGACACTGTCCCTGGTTTTAATAAGGCATTTGACAAAGGTCTCTGGACAAGTGTCAATGGAAATAATAGCATTCCCCTAAAATCACACAGGTTGGTTGATTCACAGCTGGTTAGAAGGCTGTCCTGCCTCTAATTCAGTGTGCTCAAAGGTCTTCACTTTGGTTGTGCAAGAATGAATCTCTTGACACCTGGGACTATGCACATAGTGGATACTTAAAGCATATCTGTCAAACAAGTAGATCATTACTGAGCCAGGGGATGGCCTTGGGGGACACTGCAAGTGTCCCGCTTTTGTTGTGTGAAGGGCCTCAGTGCCAGCACTGATGATGTGTTCCCAAAAAGTCTCTAAAGAACAAAAGGCAAAGCCTGAATACTAGAAGCTGACAGAATTAAGAACACAAATATCTCACTCGCATAAGCTACAGGAATCAAGGCACATTGTACTCTTGCGACTTAAAAATGCAATGAACAAATCTGAGGAGGAGAGATGGAGTTTAAGAAACTTTCAAAGTACATATGTGTTGAGTGTGGTAATACATGCCTGTAATCCTAGCACTCCAGAGGCTGAGGCAGGAGGATCACCAAAAGTTTGAGGCCAATTTAGGCTTCATAGGGAGTTCAAGGCCAGCCTGAACTACACAGTGAGACCCTGTCTCAAATTCCCTTCACAAAAAAATCTGTTTTAGTTGAGTCTAAACTGAGTATTAATGTAGATCAGGACACAGCTGCCAAAAGAATCCCCTTTCAACCGTTCATTTATGGATCATTAATTTCTGCAAACGTGTGCTGAGAGTCTGCTCCAAGCCTAGCCCCATGCTGAGAGGCAGGCTGTAGGCAGAGACACACAGGCCCCCCACAAGCTCCCCCATAAGTACAAGATGAGAAGAGAATGAGACCAGGCTGGTCAGGTTCCATAGCCCAGCTGGAGCTGCAGGTGCATAGCAGCAGTCAAGGAGCAGAGGCTGGGCTGTGGGGAGCAGTGGGGGCCCCAGGGCGACACAGTCCCAGGCTTCTGTGCTCCTTTTTCCCTGCCACTGCCCCCTGACTCCTGCACCTTGGATTCCTCTGCTCCTAGAGCCTCTACTCCAAGTGGGGCTCAGGCTTGACTCTTGGCACTCTTCTCTTCCTGCCTGCTTTTACACTGTGCTGATCCCATCCCATCTGGTGGGGTTAAATGGGTTCCATTTGCAGACTTGACTTTCATTTGGCAATAACTTGGCCTCTACCTGAACTCTAGGCTCGTGGGCCCCCTTGCCTTCCTGATGTGTCCGACATTGGGCACCCTGGAAACTGGATTCCTATTTCACCCCTGCAATTTGCTTGCTTGGGCTGCCATAACAATGTTGGCTTAAAATAACTAAATCGTACCCTCTCAGAGCTCTAGAGGGTAGGGGCCCAAAATCCGGGGTGAGCAGGGCCTTGCTCCCTTGAAGGCTCTGGGGGCCATTCCCTATCTTTCTCTCAGTGGCAGTGCCACCATCCCTAGCGTTCCTTGACTATAGATGTGGTGCTGCATTGCCTCCTGCTATGTGCAGGTGTCTCCCTCTGTGCCTTCCCAGTGTCATCTGCCTCCGTGTGTGTGTGTGTGTGTGTGTGTGTGTGTGTGTGTGTGTGTGTGTGCGCTCGGCATGAGGATGCTAGTCACATTGGGCTGAAGGCCATCTTTATGACCTCACCTTCATCTGGTTTCTTCTGCAAAGACTGTCTCTCAAGATAAAGTCATACTCACAGGCACTGGGGCTAGAAGCCCCACAGACGTTCAAGGAGAACACAGTTCAACCCATAACACTCCTAATCTGCTCCTCTTCCGTCTTCCCACGACAGCTGTAGCTACTTCCTTCTTCCAGTGGTCTGGCTGAGTAAGCTTTTGTGTGTTTTCCTCGACCCCAGACACCAGAGGCGCTGCTGCCTCACCCAAGGCAGGCCAAAGCAGCCATTTCTCTCATCTTACTTGTTGTCACCCAAATGACTGCCAGTGCTTTTACACAAAACCGCACGTATCTTCCCGTGGCCCTCGGGGTCACAGCCCATGTCCGCAGGCCCTGCCATCACAGGCTTCTGTGCCCTCTGTGCAGAGTCCTATGTGTCCCTCTCCAGCCACACCCGCCACTCCTCATCTGTTTTGAGATCCCCCACTGCCCTTGGCTGTCCCAGCAGCCTCCCAGCGCGCTCCCCACCCAGCCTCGCAGAGTGCCCTCCTGCACAGCTTTTCCCTGACACTTTCTTCTTCTCAATTCTGCACTCTGTTTGGAACCACTTACTGTGCTTTTGTCTCTCCTACTGAAATGTATCCACCTCCAAGAAGCAGGCATGCTCTCAGTTTGTCCCAAGTCTTCCTGGCTCCAAGACCTCCCCATTCTCTGCTATCTATCTAAGCCCATTTGGAGCCCCTGGGCATTGTGACATATGCCTGTAAATCCCAGTTTTCAGGAGGCTGAGGCAAGAGATCACTGCAAGTTCAAGTCCAGCCTGAACTGTACAGTGAGACCCTGCCTGAGAAACAAAACAGACCTCTGGGTACTATGTAAAAAAAAGCCTCTCCTTCCTCTCCCAGCCCTATCTTTTTGCCATCATCCTCAATAACATCAGCATCTCTTGTGCCTGTTTACCTAAGATACAGAATTTAAATCATACAGAAACAATCCAGTGTCACATTGAAGAGGATGGATCAGGAGCCACCTATGTACCAGATGAGCTTGGGCACATTGCTGCACCTCCCTGTGCCTCAGTTTCCTTCTTTGTGACAAAGAGATGATAGTGACACTACAGTAGCAGAGTGTCCCTGATGACTGAGTGAGGGAACACGTGCAAGCTCTCACCATGCAGATAGTGCTGGTAGGGCTGTTGCAGAACATAGCCCTAGAGGGCTTTACGCTGTGGGGAGTAGGCCCACCATGGAATACATGCTGCTCAGCTCCTCTGTGTGAGGCTTCTAAAGTAACTGACTGCCTAGAGACAGAAAGTAGAATGGGGGTTGCCAGGGCCTGAGGACAGAGAAGGAGGGCCTGTTGCTCAGGGCTGCGGTTCCAGTTAAACAAGATAAAATCTCTAGTGATACAGCTATGCTACAGCATCCTACTTACAGTTATCAATACTGTACACTCATTTGTTATGGTACTTGTTACGTGTGGGTTCTAGGCAGAATTTAAAAATTAATCACTATTCCCCTTGGTAGATCAAGTTCTCTCAAGGCTGAGGGTCTTACCCAAGATCTCACAGTCAGTTAAATGTCAGGAGGTGATAAGAATCGAGCCTCTGACTCTCAGGGCTCCTGGCCCTGCTCAGAGTTGGCCAGCAGTATCGGCTGTCAAAATTGAGACAGCAAATGTATTCTACAAAGAAGGGAGGCGCAGGCACACTCCATGGGAAGAAAATGCTTCCCATGTTGGCTTCATAAAATCTTCTGTGCCCCAAAGGTTGAGCAATGAGAAATAAATAATCCAGACATTGGTGTTATTGATAGGTGGCCAGAGTTTGTCAAACAGGGAGTAAACAAAAGCACTGTCTTCATTTCAGGCTTCATTAGAACTAGCAAAGACTAAAAGTCATTTTTCAAAGTGGTGGGCAGCACTGGGGATCCAGCCACACTTGGAAGGGGCCCTCAGCCTGTGTAAGCAGCCAAAACTAATTGTGTCTCCTTTGCTTGGGCAGAAACTCCTGTCCTAATTAATTCTCATCTCCTCCCTGTATAAATATGCTTGGGGAAAGTGACATCGTAGTGTTTTTATTTTCTCCCTTCCTAACAAGGAATTCTCTCTGCCCCAGCGTTTTGGGTGCTGATTTTTCTTGTGTCCTGGAGATGCTCCTAATTAGTCAGTGCTTCCTTCCCACAATAGTTCACCACAGGGAGTGGGTTTGGACAGAGGAGGCAGCAGTTTTGTCACCTTATCAAAGTGCTGCTGATCAGGCTGGCTTTCTTGGGTACTCATTCATTTTTATGCCCCTCTGGAAGGGGAAGCAGCAGGCTTCTTGCTAAGGGGGCTGCAGGGTGCTGGAATTTGGATTCTCCCCGAAACCCCTCCACCCCTCTTGAGGATGCGTCTTGAAGCCTTTGTAGCGATGCTCACTACAGAGATGCTCTCCTTCCTCCTCAGGGGAAAAACCCTAGTCTCAGGGCAGTGTGGCAGAAGCATGCTATTGTTACCTTGTCCTCAAATAGCCTGCCACCTGCATGGCTGCCTCCCTGCTGGGGCACAGACACACCCCCATGTGTCCCGGGACAAGGTTCTTCCTCCTCCTACCCGGAGTGCAGCAAGCCTCTAGACGTAGGCAAGTACAGTCTGGGGAGTGCTGCCATTGCTAAAGGAATGTGTGGCCCCTGGAGATCCTGGCAGGAGAGGCTGAATGGGGCTTCTTCCTGGACTTGGCTTTTGCTAAATAATGAGCCACCCAGAAGTTGATGACTTAGAACAACACATATCATTTGTCACGATCCCTTGGGCTATGTGGCACGTTCTGGTTAGGAACAGAGGCTGGTTTGGCTGGCAGAGCCCATCCTATTTATGGGATGTCAACTGACTGGCTTTGGGATCTACCCAAGTGATTGCTAGAGCACTCTTCTGCATGTATGTGGGTAGGTGGGGAGGGATCTCTTCAGGGTCTGCGTCTGGTACTGTTTCCCTGCTCTACTTCCTGGAGGCCATGACACAAGCAGCTTTCTTCCACTCTGCCTTTCCATCATGGTGTTTCTGCCTTGTCATCAGCTGACCATGGAATGATTCTCTCAAAACTGTAAGACAAGTTAAGCCTCTCCTCCTTGAAGTTCTGGATGCCAGGTATCGTGTCCAGCGACAGGAACGCTAGCTAATACATTGTCCCACCTGTTCTTTCCACTGTCCTGTAAGCAGCTAGGCTGCCTCCTCTGAGATGTCAGGGTCCAAGAGAGCAAGAGAAGTCATGCAAACCCCAGTGTACAAGTCCTGTGCACCTGTGTTGCATTTCCTGTTGTCCATTGGCCAATGCCAATGGTGTGCCCAAGGCCAGAACTAGTCTGAGAAGGGAATGGAGAGGAAAGAGGAGATATAGGATATGTGCTGGGGAGAGGATCTTCCCTGCAGCAGCCCACCCAGGAAGGCTGAGTCAGAAGGTGTCCTGTCCTACCCTGTGCAGGAGTGTCAGCAGGGCCAGTGGGGGTGATCCTTATGGAAGACAAGACAAGAAACAGTTATTTTGAGGCAGGGAAACAATGGCATTTGATGCACAAGTGTTCAGACTATGCACATCACTTGTTAGCCTTGTGACGCTGGGCAGGTAGCTTGACTTCTCTGAACCCTGGCCACGCAAGTCTCCTCAGAAGGCTGGCTGGTGGGCGGTATGTGGCCCAGACCCCTGTGCTGTCACTGTTGTGGGGCAGTGGGAGGGTTCTCATGGCGGGAGGCTGGACATGCCAACTCCTGGAAGACTGGGTGGTCTTCCACACCCTAGAAGTTTGGCTGAGCCCTCCTACCTGCCATGCTCCCAGGCCCCAGGGGACCCAGTACTGCCTTGAAGGGAAAAAGAAGGTTCTACTGGTTTCTTGCAGCAAAAATTTGTTCAGATATTTATTGTTTAAACTTGAAACAACTTTCTCTTTGCTACCTCCTCCAACAGCAGCAGCACCTGCCAGTTGACTTCCATTCCCCACCATTTCCCAGAAATAGCTTTTGTTCCCTGTTACGGTGCTACTGGCTGCTTTACAGTGTCCTTCCTTGGTCTGTCGGGGTCTGACTGTGTTGCTTTGACCTTCTGGAACTTCACCTCTCTGAGTCTCGTTCTCTACCTCACTGCCTCTTCCTTCTTCTTGCCCTGTTCATATTGGTGTTTTCCAAATCCTACCCTGTTGCTAGGCAACCTCATTGCATGGATGATGCCTGCTTCTCAACTGCAGGAGCATCTGTGTTCTCATGATGTCCTGATGCACCCACCCACCGCCCTCCCTCTCTGGCCCCAGCTTGCCCCAGACCAGTGGCTCTAATTCAGTATAAGTATTTCTCTGTACCCCGTGCTAACCAGTTGCACCACAAGAGCTCTGTTTGCTTCAATTCTGTAGGTTGCAGAACGAATTTATCTTCCCAGTGTGTCTTAGTCTGCTCACACTGCTGTAACAAAATTCCACAGATGGGATGGCTCAAGCAAAGGAAAGTTATTTCTCATAATTCTGCAAGCTGGAAGTCCAAGATCAGGATGCTAGCAACCTGAGTGCCCCCTTCCTGGCTTGCAGCTAGTGTCTCTTCTCCTTCTTGTAAGGGCACAATGCAATCCCAAGGGCTTCACCCTTGTGATCTCATCAAAATCGCATGACCTAAAGGCCCTCACAGCATTATTTTGGGGACCAGGGCCTCTGTTCATGGATGAGGAGGAGCACAGTGCAGTCATAGCATGCTGTATCCCACCTTCTTCCTTTCTGCTTATCCCTGCTGTACTCATCCACCTACAGCACCCTGACCATCTCAGTGTTTCTGCTGTCGTCTCTACCTGGGTTGTCCCTGTACCCAGACTGCCTGCCAGAGCCCCTCATCCATCAGAATCCACTATGGAGTCACCCTGGTGAAGCTTTCCTTGCTCTCCATGCAACATAATCTGCACCCCTATTTATCACTCACCCTGGTATACTGGGAGCTCCTTGGGAGCAGGAATCATCTCATTCATTTATCTGTATCCCAGTACACAGGAAGGAAGAAAGGAAGGAAGAGAGGGAGGGAGGAGGGAGAAAGGGAGGGAGGGAGGAAAGGAAGAAGGGACAGAGGGAGGGAGGAGGGAGGAGTAATTTAGTGATGAGCACTGGGACAGGACCAGCAGCTCCACTTTGCTGCACTCACTCATCCCCAGTGCCTTGTTGGCACAAGTGCCACCTGCTGCCAGTCCCCCAACTTTCCTGCAACACGGTCACCTAGCTCTGGAGTACTGAGCTAGGGCCCTCCAAGAGCACATGGACCCCACAGCGCCAGGGCCCACAGCGCCAGGGCCCTCCAAGAGCACATGGACCCCATAAAGCAAGCCCATCCCCGCCTCAGCCCCTTCCACCATTCTGCCTGCTCTGTTTACCTCCTTTCATGCCATCCTGTCCTCTAGCTGTCAGCGCAAGTTAGCCCTTCATTGTATCAGTGCATTCTGCTGTCTGGCTCAGCCATTGTTTAAGTGTGAGAGTGTCCTCCTTGTAGACAGGGACTTTGATATTCACATCTACGTTTCCTTAGTCCTTGGATGCTTGGGAAATACTACTCCACAGCTACTCATTCATAGCTGACCTCGGGGTTCTCCTCACTTTGTACCTGTCTTCCCATCTCTGAGCTGCCATCCTCTTTGGAAAGGCAGAGAGGCCCGGAGGTCAGGCAGCTTGAGCAAAACTTGGCTTCCAGGTAGCCAGGCAGGGAGACTATAAGCCAGCAGCTTAACCGCCTAGCTTCTTGTGTCCTTATCTGTGGTGAGGGTTAAGTGAGTCTCTCCCTGTAGCATGTTCAGCTCAGTACCTGGTGCAGAATCAGTACTGCATGAAGGTTGCCTGCTGTGATTGATGCTGCCCTCATACTCGTGGTAGTCCTCCTGCCTCAGCCTCCCAAGTTCTGGGGCTGCAGGCATGCACTACCATGCCTGGCCTAATTATATTGTCTTACCAATAAATCCGCCCTTCAGAAAGCTATCCCAGACTGGGCCCTGGCTGGAAGTTAACACAGAACAAGTGTCATAGATGTGAGGTTTTATAGGGCTGCCCCTGAGAACCCCTCTTACTCATTAGTGGGAATGAGGGGCTAATTTTCTCTGGTGTGGAAAGTGGGAGGGGAAGGTGTCTTTTCTTCTCTGGGCCTTAACCTGTGTTCTCAACATTACCTTAGTACATGGTAGGTTATGCTCACTCTTGACCCGCACAGCCAGTGCCTGTCCCAAGAGTCTCCTTTCACATTTATTTAGTTCAGGGTTTAGGGTTTACTTTTCTTGATTTGAGTGATTCTTCGCATGTCTGTCACTTGTCTTAAGGGCTCTTCTTCAGCATCCCAGGAAGCCTCTGCCCCTAGACCAAGAAAGGAGGCTGGGCTACCCCTGTCCACCTTAGGCTCCATGGCTAAGTGGCAGCTGCAGCCATTTCTGTTCTTCTGATCAAAGCTAGCAGGAGCCTTGACCGTTGAGGGTCAGGATAGAGGTCCCTGGCCCTAGCCGGTTGAGGTCCCCTTCTGGGCCTAGCCCTGTTGGCTGGAGGGACAAAGAGAGTAGATGACCCTCACCCTTTCCTGTCCACATTCCTGAGGGGTGAAAGAGATGTAAAGCCGTAAGATGTTTCTATCAAAAGGGACCTTGGGACATCTGGCCCAGCACAGACTTGAATGGCTGCATCAGGACTTCCTGGATGGCTTTATTCCCTGGTGCAGAGTCCTGGGCCCCAGTTCTGGAATCTCCAGTTCCAGCAATCTGGCTAGGGCCTGACCTTTAAGAACTCTGAGCAAATCATGCTTGGTTAGTTGTGGAGCCATAAACCTTATTTCCTCAGCAGGGTAGGGGCTCTGGGATCCTGAGAGGTCTTGTTCCTTGACGAGGTAGTGATAGAAGTTGAAGCACCATGGGTGTGACTCAGTCCCTTATTTTCCACACCATTGTGGGTAGCCATAGTAAAGCTGGTCCTGCCCTGGACAGAATAGGGGCACCAGGGTGGAGACCTGTGGAAGACATTGACTCAGGGCCCCAGTTCTTTAAAAGGCCTGTGGTTCAAATGCAAGTGTGCCTCGTGTATCTCCAGCAACCACCATGGCCATGACATTCAGGTGTTTAAGGAGAGGTACAAAATGAAGCCTTGGTATTTGTGGTCCCCTGGTACTGTGGTCAGGACCACACCGAAGTGGACTGGATAATGCATGGATCTGATGCCAAGGAAGAACACCAGGGCAAAGCCTGAGTCATTAATATGGCTAACACCGGGTCCTGAATGGATAGAAGTGTTTTATTTTCTCACGAAGCAGTTAGCCTTGTCTACGGCCATACCACCCTGAATGCACCCGATCTCTTCTGATCTCGGAAGCTAAGCAGGGTCAGGTCTGGTTAGTACTTGGATGGGAACAGTTAGCCTTCTAGAAAGGTAGGGCTGCCCAACACGCAGCTGTGCTCCCACCGCACCCCAGCCTCTCACCCTGCCACACTCCTAAAATTGCAGGTGCAAAGCTCCCCTCCCAGCTGGCTGTGGACCTCAAACAGCATTTTAAACAAGAAAAACAAACTGTGGGAGCTCTGGACACCCCAGGAGGGCCAGTGCTGAGTGGTGAGGCACTGAGCCATGTGCCTTTGGCTTATACAACCAGGCTGCTTCTGGTAGTATTACAGGGAGGTGGGAACTTTCTTTTTTCTGGTAAATGAAAGGCAAGTTGGTTGCACTATGAAAAAGCTCCCCAGGCATACAGACCTTAAGTAAATAAAAGCACAAAAATAGATTTTTCAAACCTTGTCCTTCTAGAGCATAGTAGAATTTAGTAAGAAATTGGATTGAATTCTCCTTGACTCACCTGACTGCTGTGTGGAGGAATTCAAAGAAAAGGTCTGTGCTGGCCTGCAGCAGGGCCACCCAGGGCTGACAGCTGTGAGCAGATGACCTTTGGAAAAGCTTCTGTGGTGTCTGGGCTGCGGGCTGACAGGAGGATCCCTGCTGAGTGAAGCCAACATCCAGCCCAGAGCCTAGAGGTCAGAGACTCACCGTAGGGCTCTGGTCTGCCCGCCACGCATTACACGTTGGTGTCCAGGGCATCAAGGCTAACGGGCACCCTTGGAAGCCGTTATTTGCCTAGTGGCGACGAGGGCTTGGCCCGGCGCATTCCCACCCTGACTCCAGTCAAATTGGGTATGGAGCCTGCCATTTGCCAGGCGGCTGGCCCAGAGTTGGGATTACGTCTGACCACTGAGCACAAAGGAGGTTTTCTGTTGTGCCAAACCACGAAGAGTAAAACATGAGGACATTACTGGATAGGAATACTTTCAGAAAGTAGGCGTTAGCCAGCCCTAAACCATCCAAGGACCTAAATATAATGCACTGGACCACATGCCATGGAGTTTGGGTTCTAGCACAGAACTTTCTCATGGATGAGGACCAGAGGAGTGGTAGATAGGGGACCACCTTCTCAGAGGGACAGATGGCCCTGGGCTGTCACAGTTGCCTGTTTCAGAGGTATAAATGCTCCTGCCATGCCAGTGGTGAGGACACTGAGCAAAGCACTGGGAACACGTGTGCAATGGCTCTTGAGAGCCAGTCAAGGTGGTCCCAGTGTCACTGAGCTAGATGAGTTCCTAACTCGCATAGCCAAAAGATAGAGCTACCTCAGAGGACCACGTGTGTCTGTGTGCCAGTTCCCAAGCTGAACATGATTATCATGTACCACACGTGCACTAATAAATAAAAGCTATATTTAAAAAAAATAGAAGGGCAAACTAAACCAAAGACAACCCTGTGTGTGCAGGAAGCTTCTCCTTGACTAACAGAATCTTAACCAATAAGAGCTTCCGTGGTGCCAGACTGACACTGGGTGCACCAGTGGGTCTCCAGGGACCAGGTATCTCCAGCTTCGTAGGGGTCACAACAGCGACCAGCCAGCTTTAGGAGTTACTGGATCCCTGAAAGTGATTGCTAAAGTGCATCCCTCATCCCCCAGATCTCATGCCATAGACCTCAGATGAGGTCCAGACGTCTTAGGTTTGGCCACCAAATTCTAGGCAGTGGTCACACTTTGAGAAAACCTCATCTACAGTTTACCCACCCTGAGGCTTAGAGGGGGAAAATTCAGGGTCTGGTGACTTTCAACACAGTGACTTTATTCTCAACACTTGCTGCTTTGCTCCAAAGAAATCAGCTTTTTTTTTTTTAAAGTCCTACCATGAAAAATCAAATTCTAAATTGCATTTATTAAAAGCATCCCAGGCACCAGACCGATGCCCATTACCCATCTCATCCTAACAATGGCTCTATCATAGTCACCCCCATTTTGCAGATAAGAGGACTGAGACCCAGAGAAAGCTCCCAAGGAAGTGGCGGCAGGAATGAATCCAGGCTGTCTGAGTGCAGAACCTGCATTGAAAGCACAGCACTGCGCTGCCTCTGTACACACAGTGTTCTTCAAAAGACCCCTGGCTCTCGGCCTCCCTAGTTCAGGCCAACGTGTAGCTCAGTGTCCTGAGCACTTGAGATCCTGTATGATGCTTCACTAGGATGAGGTGTCTCATTTAATCCTAGCAGTAGCATTATGGGGAGGTGTGGGAGGTGTAGCTACTGCTTTCCAGGAGAGGAGAGGTAGATCTAGAGAGGCCTGCAGCATGCAGATGCTGCACAGCCAATGGAGCTAGACCAGGATTTGCTGCTCCTTCTCTGCCAGTCTCCCTGGCGGCTCCTTGGGCTGATGTGTGGTCCTTGGTGCCCTTTTAGATGTTTGAGTGTGTTTCTGGCAATCTACATGTTTGTCTATTGAAGTCTGAGTCTGTAAATATGGTATGGGTGTAAATGGAGAAAACAGAGATGTCCGCTGCAATCTTAAACACCACACAGAGCAGGCAGTAAGATACAAGTGCTAAGAAAGGGTCTGTGTGCACTGTTGGAGGATCTTGGCAAGCAGGGAGGGAGGGTTAGGGTCCAACCCCCACTCCTCCTGGACACCGCCAAGTCTCCCTGTCTCCCTGCACATGGTTAGGTGCATGCTTGCTTTGTGATGAAAGCTGTTGTGACTTTTCCTCTCTAGCTAATTGATCAGCTTTTCTATTACCTTGAAGCAGCTTTCTGTACCCTGTCTCTCTGGTAGCTCCCTCATTGCTGGGATTACAGACATGTGCCACCACACCTGGACTCTAGCCGGCTCAGCCTACCCTGAGAGCTGGGCTGGTGCAGCATGTGGTGCCGGGGTTCGAAGTGCGGTCCCTGCACTTGCCTAAACTTGCCTAAGCGGGTGTTTTAGTCCACTGAACTATCTCACTGACCCTGGGATGTCTGAAATTATGGGTGGGGAGTTTGGCCAAAATGGGTTACTGGTCTCTGTCACAGGTTCTACATGGCCTGGAACCCTGATGTAGCTTGATGGCTGAGGCCTGCCACAAGACAGTGTCACCAGCAGTATTCTGTGCCTTTATGCGTGTCATATGTCCTGCATTCGGGAGACCCCTTTGAGAAGGCTTCTTTGTGGACTTTGCTTTCACCATGGTCCTGCAAGAGCACCCAGGAGATCTCTCAGGTTGCTGTGTTGGGACACGTGGCACCTCCATCTGTGGTGGATGGATTCCCTCACTCCTCCTAAAGTCATCCCAGTCATTTCTCACTTAAAATCTCTGATGGAGACCAAAAACTTGTGGGAACTGCTTCTTTTGTAATTGTCTCTGTTATAGCAGGACCCCGTGAATTTGACGTTTGACTCTCCCAGACAGCTGACCACCCAACCCAATTCCTTTGCCGTAGGCTTTCTATCTTGTTTTAATCCTAAAAGCCTGTCTCAGCACATGAATCACAAGAAGCAAGATGGCTTATACCAACCTGTTTGACACACCTTGGAGCGGCCATTTTTCTTTTCTTTTTTTTTTTTTTTTTGAAACAGGGTCTCACTATGCAGTTCCCGCTGGCCTTAAGCTCACTTTGTAGCTCAGGCTGGTCTTGAACTCATAACAATCCTCCTGCCTCAGCCCGAGTGCTGGGATTACAGGCATGCGCCACCACGCCCGGCTCGAAGCGGCCATTTTTCAAGTAAAAAGTCTACTCAGGTGTTTGGGAGGTAGCTGGCTTCAGTCGCCTCCAAGGAAAACTTCAGTTCTAACTTCCACTTAGCACCAAATGTGTGAACAGAGCTGTGATAGGATTGGGAAGATAAAGTATGCTTGAGACTTCGTCCACATTCTCATGTGATTAATAATCCAGCTCTTGAAAGCCAACATTTCTTGCTGTTCTTTTTCTTTGATTTTAAACTTTTATTTATCAAGACCATATCTCACATTTGCCACCCCAAAAAAGTAGCATTTGGTCTAATATTAAAATGGATAGATACCAAGTTACATCAACCTCAGAACCACAGTGCTTCAGCGGTGTGGTGCTTCCTGTGACAGATGGCAGGATAGACAGCTACCCAGACAGACAGGCAAACAGCCCTCACCAGCCACTCCGTTGTGCTCATCTGCTCTGTCCAGAGATGTTCTGTGCAGCATGGATGTGGCCTCCTCCCCTTTCTTTCTCTTCCCTCCCGCATGTTCTCCGGACAGACCTCCTATTTGTTGGACCAGTTATCATAGAGGACAAGCTGGAGAGGAACGTGCAGAACTCGTTAGCCCCTCCTCTAGTGAGTCAGGGTGCCACCTCAGACGATGGACTATTCTATATGAAGAGACATGAGAGGAGAGTTTTCCATTGATTTTTCCCTTGACCCATTTAAGGTGTTCTAATAGCACTTTCATGTTCCTCCTGGAAATACTCTTTGACCACGTCTTAGCGCATTTTCTCCTGTTATAATGGAGTCCCACAGACTGCGTGACTTACAAAGTAAAGAAATGTTTGTCTTCCAGTTCAAGAGGCTGGGAAATCCAAGGTCAGGGGACCAGTACTGAGCGAGGCCCTCCTAGCTGTGTTATACTATGGTAACAGTTGGAAGGGCATTTATGCACGTGCTGGAGGGGGGTGGAGAAGGAGGAGAGAGGAGGGGAAGGGGCTGAATTGATCCTTTGGTGAGGAACAATTAACCCATCCACTACAGTGACATCAGTCCTCTGTGCTTGCACCCTACTTGTTTCTTAAAGAGCTCACTTTTTAGCTCTGTTGCATTGGTGGCTAAGTTTCCAACACAGAGACTTGAGGGACCCATTCAGACCGTAACCTGTCATGTGAGGAAAAACATCACTTCCTTATCCCCAAACCCAGTGCCCTTTTCCCCAAAA
This sequence comes from Ctenomys sociabilis, assembly GCA_004027165.1. Classification (NCBI taxonomy): domain Eukaryota; kingdom Metazoa; phylum Chordata; class Mammalia; order Rodentia; family Ctenomyidae; genus Ctenomys; species Ctenomys sociabilis. Next base: position 14,484 of record PVKA01031014.1, read on the forward strand.
TTGGGCTGCTACCTCCACCTCCCAGAGTCTTTTGAAGGGAAGGCATCAGGGGCTGTGCCGGAAGACCAACCTGACCCCAAGAGGTGCTGCAGGATGGAAGGAGGACATGCCACCCAGGATCAAACTGCAAACTGGCTTCGTGTAGCAAGCTCTGAAATGTCTGGCCAGAGATCAGGGTAGGAAGTAAACAGTCAAGGAAAATATGCCCAGGTAGCCCTAGTGATTTTGAAAATACACATGGCAACTACAATCCTCAAATCAGAGGAAGTGCCACGTGAACGTGAGATTTGAATGAACTTTAAACAGGTAGGAGAAGCTGGGAAGGGAGGGAGCCTGGGGGCGGCTGTTCATGTGCCCTCCTGGGGGAGGGCATTCATGTGCCCTCTAGGATGTGCAGGGGATTAGAATTCCTCCCAAGAGCCTGGCACTTCTCTCTCTAATTGAGTCAGTGTGAGTGACGTAATCTGCGTTGGTGGATCCTCAGTTAAACGTGCTGGAACACAGAACCTGGGCCCTGTGGCCAACCTGACAAAGGGTACTGAGAGCTGTCCTGTCTGCCAGCTGCTCACCAAGCCCAGGTAGCCCTTAACGTAGATAAGGTCTTGATGTAAAGGGCAGCCAAAGAGCTGGGAAATAGAAAATGAGACCGGAGGTGACATCCAGAACATGCCTCATGCTCACCCCAAATGCTGGCTCAGAGAAGGCTCTTAGTAAGGAGGAGGTGGTTGTGTTCACCAGTGGAGGAAGAGCCCCCCCTTCAGGAGCGTGGCATAGTGGGGTTCAGGAAGGATGGTCCTTCACTACTGTGGAGGAACTGCCTGGGATGTGCCTGCCTTCTCAGTTTAGATAGCACTTATCTTCTAAGGAGCTCAGAGAGAGAATAAATAGATATAATTATTGACCTCATCATTTCGATAACAACTTGGATGTTAGGGCAATCTATTGGCATTTACTACTTCCCCTCTGAGGAGAAGAGAAAATGAGGGAGGACAAAAGTTATTCAGCCCATTTAATGTATTATCATTGCTTCAGCAGCCATGTGCCAGACTGTTTGGCTGCGGGGATCTAACGCGCTGTAATTCATGACCCCTGCCCTCCTGAAGAGGCCCATCTGGTGAGTCTAAGGCAGAGACCGTCCATCTCTGCAACCTCAGCAAAAAGCGTGCACTGCTGGGTAGGGGCTGCCCCAGAAGGACTGCCAGGGGCAGGTCCAGAGAGGAAAAGGCCATAGATCACGCGTCCTGTCTTTACAACCTTACTGTGTGCCAGTACCTTTACAGTATGTCACTTGCTTCCAGAAGAGGCAGCAACAACTCAGAATTATCAGGCTAGCTGACAGAGTCAAGACTTGAACTCAGGGCTGCTGACTCCAGGGTGCTACAATCAGGCAGTGCATTTTTAAGACCTTTGTCTCAAAGTTTTTGTTCTAAACTGGGCCACAGCTGGTCTGAGGCCTCAAGCCTGAGGGAGCATCTGAGGGCTGATTGCTGCCTCTGACCTCCACACCCCTTGAATGCATGTCCCCTAAGGTCCTTTTAAGGAAGGGGGATTTGGCTGGCCAATGGGTTATGCAAGTTGGTGGATCAGGGCTGGGCATCTGGAGCAGACGGACACTCAGCTCTATAGGGAAGTCCTGCCCCTCCCTCCCGGGTCCCCAGTGCTGCCTGGCTGCTGGGCAAGATGAGACTGTGGGAGAACAGCCTGGCTCCTATCGCCTGTGCCCACGCTGACCTGGTGAGGCTGTGGGCCACGCTGAGGGCTTTCTGTGCCTCATTTCGGTTTCCCTTTCTGGACTTCACCATCACTGAGGCCCACATTTTCGTCAAGGGGAGTTCACCATTGTGCCGGGCACACAGGAAGTATTATCTCTGGCATCGTTTTAAGACCCCAACTTATTTTGTCTTCTGAATTTAAGGTGAATTTTAGAGTTGGAGAAAAAAAATAGCCCTCTGTCAGAGCAAACGAAAAATGTTGGATAAGCCTACAAGCTTTCACTGGCATCACTGATTAAAATGCAACTGAAAAATTCCACTGGCAAAAGAAAAATTTAAAAACTGTAGAATGAACATATGACAATAAAGAGAGGAGAGGAAGGCTCTGAGGACCATCTGTTCTGGGTCCCAATCTGGATCTACTCGTCATCAGTTGTGTGTCCTTGAACCCAGCAATTGTTCTTCTGGATCATTCTGTCTGCCTGAGCCAAGTAGGTGCAGCCCACAAGTCAACCATTGTCACACGACTGTCCAATCCTCCTCCTGCTAGAGTCTATGAGGACAGTTGTCTCCCGGTGATCAGAGGCTAAGGTCGCAGCAGGCTCACGTCAGCACTCCTGGGAGGAGCATGGAGTGCAGTGAACACACATACAGTACCATCCTTTTTCATTACAGTGTGCTTTAGAAAGGAAGTTAGGAAGGAGAGCATAGTTTAAAAATGATTTTCAGTGACCATGTTATTGTTTATGCCACCTTGATGTGTTTATAATACCTGTGGTGACAGAGGTGGTTTCACAACCCTGGGAAGGCCTTGAGGGGAAACCGAAAGACCATTTGGTGGGGATTTATTGTTTATCCACGCAGTCAAGGTTGCCTGTCTTGCCATCTCCTTTTCCCACCATGGGATTCATCATCGATTGCTGATGAGCTGTTCTGTCACCTTCAAAGCCTAGGCTATAGCTTGCAGCTTCTGCATCCCATGCACAGCTTGGAATTCCCACCTGGGGGTGGAAGGAGCCAATCCTTCTGCACTCTTCCGTGAGGTTTTCATCTTTCATGCTCCCCCTAGTCGGTGCTTTCTAATGTCAGCGTGTTAAGCTTTGGAAGGCATCTGGGGGCAAATTCAAAAGCACACAGCATCTAGTTTGATCTTGAATCCACAAAACCAGCTGCCTTCCCGTCTTGGAAACAAGTCCCATCCAAACAATGAATTGGAGGTGTCACCCTGCCCTCTGCCCAACCACAGCCACTTTCAAAGAGTGAATACTGGATGTAACTAGAGTTTGCACATGTGCAACTTTGCTTGGCAAAAGAGTTCTCCTTAGAAAGCTGTTCATCTTGAATAAAATGCTACTCCCATTCTGCCAATTTCTTTTTTAGTATCAATGTTAGAAACAATTTACCAACTATCCTGGGGAATGAAAGTTATTACTGCACTTTCAAAGAAACAATGCTTTTGTCCCAAGCCTTGAGTCTCCACATGGAAACTGTGTCCTGGTCATGGAGCTGTGGTCCCTCCTTCCTCTGCCCTGGGAAGGGACATGGGGGGAGAGATGGGGTCAGAGCCACCTAGAGGCTGCCTGAGTCAGGAAGCAGGCCAGGTGTACAGGCTTGGTGGGCACTGTGAATGTAGTCCGCTCCACTGCTGAGAATTGGAGCGGAGGCTCGGTCAGGGAAGTAGAGCATGAATAGGCAGCACGATCCCACCAAGTGGGGCTGCTCTGTGAATACTGTCCCCAAAAACCCCATCATGAGTAAGCTGTAAGTCAACAATTAGTAGAAAGACCTCCAGGAACTTACTGTACACACACACACACACACACACACACACACACAAATGACCCCATGGACAGCTTCCAGCTTTGTGTGCTCATTCAACACCGAAAGTGAGCACCCTATTTACCGGGTTCTACTGGCACCTAAGTTCTTGAGTTAATAACAACAATTTTATCTTAATGCAATAATTTCCTCACAGAAGCCTGTCTACATCTGTGTGTTTTCTCTTCTGTAGTTGCAAAAATTGAGCCAGGGAAGAAGATGGCAAGGATTGAGGGAAGGGGCCCTGGTCAACTACGGCCTTTTTAGCATTGTAACAACCAACTCTCCTAGGAAAGAAGTGCTACTTTGAAGGTGCTATGATTTCCTTGGCGTAAATGCAGTAGCCACATAACCCCATCCACAGTTTTGCTTTTCATGGTTTCAGTTACTTGTAGCCAAGCACAGTCTGAAGACATTAAATGGAAAATCTAGAAATAATTCTTAAGTTTTGAATCATGTGCCATTTTGAGTAGCAGGATGCAACCTTGCTATGCCTTACCCACGATGTGAATCAACCCCAGAGTATCCACAGTGTCCACACTACCCACCCATTATGCTTAAGAACCTCAGCACAGCCCCTTGTCGTCCAGGAAATCCCCTTGTAATGGTCCATTTTCTATGGCTCTAAGAGGATGGCAGAGACTGGGTAATGTATAAAGGAAAGAGGTTATTTTGGCTTACAGCTCGGAGGGTGATAGAGTTTGGAAGCCTGGCGTTAGGCAGCTGCATCTGCCAAGGCCCTTGTGCTGCATCGTAACACAGTGGAAGCCAGGCATGGTGGTGTGCACGTATAATCCCAGCACTGGGGTGGCTGGAGCAGGACAGCCTCAAATTCAAGGCCTCGTGGTGAGTTCAAGGCCAGCCTGGAATACACAGCAAGACCTTTCTCAAAAATGCCAAACAAACAAAACCACTGTGGAAAAGCAGAAGGGCGAGTTATTGCACATGGAAAAGAGAAGGAAAACATGAAGGGCAAAGCCATTTTAGGGGCTTACTGGCTTTTGAGAAGGGCACTCATCACTTAAAAACCTAACCACCTCTTTGGTCTGGTCTTATTTTGTCTGGTCTGGTTGTACTGAAGATTAAAGCTAAGGCCTTCACACTGAACCACTTCCCTAGCTCTTTCTATATTTTGTTGAGACAAGGTCCTGCTGAGTTGCCTGGACCAGGCTCTAATGTGCTATCCTCCTGCCTTAGCCTACCAGAGGCCTGGGATCACAGGTATGTCAGCATACCTTATTGCCCTTAAGGTACCTCCTCAACACCGGCAGTGGTGCTTCCAAAGGGACACACCATATTTGAACCGCAGCAGCCTCCTGTGAATGAGATCCTGCTCTAGGGTCAAAGAAGTAACCATCTTGCTATGTGTCCTGGATCCTCATCCTTCTTGCTCTACAAACCTCCCCCAGAAGATGGTGGCAAATTGCTCTCCCCCCTTGCTGGGAAAGCAGAAATGTGGACTTCATAGCAGAGTTATGAGGCAGAAGCTAATGTTACCAACATCACAAATCCTAGAAGGGTGGCTATTACCTGCCCTGGTGGGTATTGCCAGCTTGTAGCTAATTATCTTTTTTTGCCCATCTGTATTCAGCATCATACTGGTAAATGTTTAACAGCCAGCTCTCCAAAAGCACAGCCCTCCTTGGGAGCATTTCTCCATTTCTGTGGTGTGAGGGCTGCCACTGTGGCCAATCACTGAATTTCAGGAGGGAGCACACATGGTTGGAGCTCACAAGCAGGTATGAGCCTGCTGTTCTGGTTTTTAAACTGTACACTGAATACTTATTTGGGGGAGAGAGAAAATATTAATGAGCAGGTCACCTAGCATGGTACTGCGTGTTAGCCTTCGTGTCTCCTGTTGTCTCTCCTACATCCTTAGCCCATATTAATTTATGTAAATAACACACTGACCTTGGATGGGCAGCCATGGATGTGGAGCCTTCCGGGAATCAAGTGCCCTCCCCTTGCTCCCCAGCCCTCAGACAGGAGGAGGTCCGAAGGCCCGCTCACCAAGATGTGCTCAGAGCACATCTTCCCTGGAAAGGGGGAGGATCTACCTGTGCCCTCCAGCAGTGTCCCTGGCAGCTCATCTCTGGGGTACAAGAAGTGTTGCTCAAGGGATTTTTAATGATGCTTGGTTTGGATAGGTTTTTGATTTTTTTTAATTAATACATTTTCCTTACTCCTTCATACAGTGACTTGTTGCACAAGGGATATAGCACAACCCAGAATACTCTTATTGACTTATTTAAAAATAAGTCTTAGCTCTCAACAGCTCCTCATTTTGCATGTTCCTGAATAGAAAATGGGACTTTAAATCTAAGAGCTAATGTAGGTTGCCAATAATTTTTGTTAGCTTCTTCTGGCTTTTCTGTATTTTTCAAAAATAGCTTCTATGAGTTTGGATCAGTTTTGTTATTAAGAAAAATGAACGTGTTGTAAGAATAAGGCTGCAAATAAAAGTAGAGCAAGAGGGTCTCCACATCAAAGGCGGAAGAGGTGATGTGTTGGCTCGGCCTAGTGCCATCGTGCCTGTCGTCCCAGCTACTCAGGAGGCAGAGGCAGGAAGATCAAAAGTTTGAGACCCACTTAGACAGTTTCACAATGCCCTAACTCCAAATGATGGGAGGCTAGAGATGTAGCTCAGTAAACAATGCTTGCCCACCCTGCACAGGGCCCTGGGTTCAGTCCCCAGTGCCACATACAAATGCAATGTGCCCCTCCTGTGAGACTGTCCATTGGGGCTCCTATAACTCAGGCCCATGGCTGGGACAGCCCCTACACCAGCCTCTCCACCTTGTCCCAGCTTAGTGCCCTCTCACCCCTCTACCATGGGCTTCCCTGCCTCCAGGCACCAACTAAAAATGCCCCCTCAGTCACTTCCTGGCAGGCACGTGGTGGGTGTAGGTCTTAGAAGCAGGAGTAGGAAGAGACAAGTTCTCCATTGGGTCGAAACAGACCACACACATGAGTTAAAAAATCAGTTGGGCCTGTGTCTCCATCGTGGGCCCACCACCCATTCTTGAAACCTGACAAGGATGCTCCTGTGGGAATCCCCAGCCAGGCCACCCAGGATGCCCTCTCTGTCACTGTTTCTTCCAGAACAAGGTAGGAGACTGCTCCTCTCTGTGTGGTAAACTGTGCTGGTTCCATTTCCCACAAAGCAGCATGGCTGCTCTGAGGAAGGAACAGTCGAAGGGCTTCTATTCAGACATTTGTTGGGTGGTCAGCAAGCCTTCTCCTTATCTTAAGGAACTTGCCTCTTCCTTTTGCCTGGGATCCCAGTTGAGGCAATCACATGTGTTTGGGATTTTCATGAAAGACCTAGGTTGAATCTGGAAAATGAAGACTAGGGAGGGAAGTTATAGCACTTCCTCTCAACCTGAGAAAGTTCAGGAACTTATGAGAGAAGCACCTTCATGGTTCAGTATTTTAACTTTTCCCCTAACCCTGCAGGGTCATGACTGCCCTTTTCTCAGAGCTCAGGTCACTTGCTTGGGCCAGGCAGCTGAAAAAAGGCAGAAGGCACTGCCCATCAAGGAGCACTGGGAGTATGAGGAGGCATCCCTCAGAACTAATCTTTTCTGTGGGAGACAGCTTTGTGAGATACAACTTAGATCACATGCCATTCTCCCATTTGAAGTGTGTCATTCAGTAGTGTTTAATCCCACCAGACCTCTGGAGCCCAAGGCAATGTGAAACTGCTCTTTGTCAGCATAGATTTGCCTGTTCTGCACCCTTCACATAAGCCGACCCTTTGTGTCTGGCTCCTTCCTCTCCGTGTAGTGTTTGCAGGGCTTGTCCATGTGGTAGCGTATGTCAGTGCTTTGTTCCCTTTTATGGATGAAGAACAGTATTGTGATTTGTGGCTGTGACACATTTTGTGTATCCATTATTGGCAGCTGGGCTGTTGGATCATTTACACTTTTAGCTATTAGGAATGAAGCTTCACAAGTTTCGTGTGAGACATGCAATGGTATCTCTTAGGTATATGCCATATAACTGATCTTTTGACAGCCTCTATCTGATCCCACATATCATTTCTTTGCTTTAAAATCCTCAGTAGCTTCCCCTTCTTTCTGAAAATCAGGTTCAAAATCCTCACCTTGATCTACACAGTTATGGCTTCCGGACCTTTCCCACCTCACCCACTCCAATCCCTACTGCTCTGTTCCAACCAAGAGACCAGAGGCTCCTCCAAGACATACAGCCTCCTTCTTTGGCTTCAACTTTGACATTTTCTCACCCCTCTTCACCTGAGGTCTAAGCTGACGTGTCCCCTCCTCATTCTGTAAGCCACCAGTCCCAGCAGTGATGCCAACATGACCACCAGTGACGATAAGTGTGATTGTGTTTTGTGTTTCTGCTTCCATTGCCTTAGGCTCCAGGAGAGCAGAGACCTTGTTCTAGTTCCCCAATTTTCCTGGTGCTTAGCACAGGGCCTGATACACTTGGGCACTAGGTAGATATATACCAGGTGAATAATAGGTCCCAGCAGCACCGTCTCCCTGGGTGACAAGAGCACTCAGGCAACTGAGAGGCCAACCTGCTTCACTTTCCAGCCACAACCCTGTTTTCCCTCTCACGTGACAGGCCATTGGCCATGGGCATAGGTTTGTCAGTCTCTGGCAGGGCCACTCCCATTGCGTGTAACTAGGGGCAGCCCCAACACCACTGACCTGATCAACAGCCATGCAGTCCATTTCTGGGGTGCAGTAGGAGGGATTATTTGAGGCAGTTGCTTTGAGAGTTGGGGAAACTGCATTCCCTTTAGCAAAGATGATCGCCTTTCTGCGTGTCTTGTTTGAAAACTGTCCTTGAAGAAATTCCAAGAGGAAAGTGTACACCTTCTGAGACTTAATTGCTTTTTCAAAAAACACTGTTTTCATTTCCCCACAGATATGCACTTATTTGGCCATTACCCAGCACATGACGACTTCTATCTCGTAGTGTGCAGTGCCTGTAATCAGGTCGTCAAGCCACAGGTTTTCCAGTCGCACTGCGGTAAGTGGACTCCTACATTTGGCAGATGCATTGGCAGCTACCACTCGGGGGACAGTCGCCTGCCCCCGAGGGACCCCAGCAAGGTAGCGCTGGGTCTGCTTAGCCAAAGGCTGTGGGCAGACTCTTCCGGGGATGCTGCCTCTGCTTTCAGGGTGACTTTTAGGACCTGTAGTCCTGTCACAAGTGGGAGAGAGCCTGCGACTTGTGTTGGCAGATGGGACCAGACAGAGAACTGGCCTCTTCAAGTAACCAAGGAGAGGTGCAGAACTGCTCCTACAACCTGAATTTTCTCCCCCAAAACAGAGCCCAGATTTATCCAAAGGTGCTTTGGAAGAAAAGGAACCCAGGCATGTGGGTCATTAAATGGTGCCCCCAGGAAACAGCATGCAGCCAGAACATCAGGTTCTGATGTTTCATGTTCTTTTCCATGAACCTCCTATTATTTAAAACAAAATGACAATTAAAAAAAAAAATCCAGGTGTTGGGGAATTCACCTTCCCTCTGTGTCTTACCATCCTCATTATGATTAATTCCTTCAGCCTAGCGATCCCTGGACTCTACCCAGCCAGATGCTGTGGACCTAAAAACAGATAAGTCCATGTGGCTGCTCCCCTCAGGGACGAATCAGCAGCACCCTGACCTAGACAGGAAATCACTTAATTCCCTGGGGTGGAAGTTTCCTTATCTTCAACAGGGAGTTGGGCCAGACAGTTTCCAGCGCTGTCATACCCTGCAAGTCCAGGACAGTATTTCCCAGTCATCTCATTTCAGCTCCTTTTGGTGAACAAAACTTGAATGTTCTGCTTCACTGTTGAAAGTTCCAAAGAACATTCAATATTTTACCTTTAAAAAAATGAAAGCAATGATAATGTTGAATGTGCTTTTGCAAATTCCATACATTTCTCCTTCCTCATACTGTATTTCTAACTTTCCCGCACACTCCTATTTGTTATGCTACAATAAATAGGCATGAAACAAAAGAGATGCTTGAGACTACAGAATAGTTCATTTATATACTAACTGTATTTGTGCATATGTGTATATCTGTGTATTGTGTGAACATACTTCTTATATACTGAGAATACATATCTGTGTGAACACTGTAGGCCTGTTTATCCTTGTGATGATACTTGTCATAGAAACAAAATTGGGCTTTTTTTGTGGATACTTTTGAGTTGGTCTGAGACTCTCTGGCCAGTTAGACCAAAAAGGACCTAGAAAGCACTGGTGAGAGTCCAGCTCCAGGTCCTTGAGCTGCTTGGCTGATGTCTCGAGTTTCAGTCTCTTTCCTTCCCTGAGGAGGTGTCTTCTACAGGCGCATCTGGCTCTAACATTTTCATTCCTGGCAGTATGAGTGCGAAAGGAGTGAGCCTTGAGCCAGACACCAGTTGACCTTCTCACTCATTACTTGGAAGCAAACAAACTTTTTTCTGCCTGGGAGAAAGAAAAGGTCAAAGCTCTCCAAAGAGAGTATATTAGAGGCCCAGGGGGCCACGCCACCGGCTGAGGTGCCAGGTGGGGAGCCCAAAGCAGAGCATTATCAGGAAAGTGTCACCCTGCCAGCCGCTCGTTTGGGGAAGGGCCAAGGGCTGCCAGACCTTGCTGCTGTGTGTGTTCTGCCACAGTGTGGATGCTTGGTCACCAGAAAGCTGTCTTCCTCCCCTACCCTCAACCATACTGCTGTCCTAGTCCTGGGTACAGCGGGAATTAGCAAAAAAATCCCCACTCACATGTGGTTCCTGTTGTACTACTGTAAGCCATGCAGACCTTCCCGGGAACCTGATTCACTGGCAGGGTTTTGATGGAAGAACTCTGAAAGGGACCCGAGACCCCACTGCCCTGCAGAGTGTGACCCAGCAGAAGAGCTGCCAGGCTGGCATGGCTGACGCAAGTACTCCTTGTGCCCAGTGCTTCTGGGGTAAGAGCCAAGTTGGAGCTTAGCAGAGAGCCAGTGGCATCGCAGCCACCTGCTCTGAGCAGTGGAAGAAAATTAGTTTGGGGCTGTGGGGTTACTGACCTCATCACTGGACACTGCTCTGCACAGAACTTCTTGCTGAGCTGCCGATAAGCTGCTGCAGGGCCATAGCCATGGTTCAGCCAAAGGAGGCCGAAGTCCCTCTCGTCTTACAAGTGTGTGTTCTGATAATAAGAAACCCTTGCTGAGGGGGGCCAGGAAGCAGTACAAGGTGGAGCTCTGGACCAGGGCAACTCTTCCAGGGGAGTATTTTGGGGTTGCTCTTAAGAATTCCTCCTGCAGTGTTGCAAGTGTCTCAGTTCCAGCAGCTGTACCAGAATACCACTGACTTCGATGCTTTAGAACCACAGAAATACATGTCTCGCAATTCTGGAGGCTGCAGTCTGTGATGAGGGAGCCAGCACGGTGGATCCTAGAGGGTCCTGTCCCTGGTCACAGATGGCCAGCTTCCTCATAGGGTAGAAAGAAGGCCAGACATCATTCTGGGACATCTTCTGAGGGCAGCTCTGTTCTTATGATGCAGTTACCTTGCCAAAGCCTCTTCTGTCACAGGGGGAACTGGGGCTTCAGCCTGAATCTGGGGGAGGTACAGGTGGTCGGTCTACAACAGTATATGGTTTCTGCCACTTCTGCCTTGAACAGTGAGGCCTCCCAACAAATTCATGGGAGTGTCGTTATGAAGGCCAGTTTGTAGCAGGTACCTTCCACACCTTTTATTGTAATGACTTTAATGTAGACATTCACTGAATGTTTTTGATTCTTGATCAAAACATGTGATCAAATGTTTTTGCCCATTTCTGTCAAATAAAAAAAAATTATAGTGCATTCTCATCCACCTTACTCATTGGATGGGACACTATGTAACTTTGGGCTCTTCCCCAGAGTCAAATGAACATGACAGATAAGCATGTTGAGTTGATTCAGACATTGAGACTGCCAGGACAGGGCAACTGAAGACACCTGTGAGGGCCAGCCAAATAGCTCAGTGGATTAAAGTGCCTGCAAGCAGGTGCAAGGGCTGGGGGTTTGATCCCAGGGTTTGCCGTGCCAGCCTGCCCCAGGACAGCAATTGAGCATGGTGATCCCAGCTCTTGGGAGGCTGTAAACAGGAGGATCACTACAAGTCTGGTCTAGTAGTGAGACCCTGAACACCTTCTAGACCCTTTCCTAAAATACAAAAAAGAATTAAAAACTAAAAAATAAGTAAAGATACCATGAGTGAGGACTTCCAGAATGGCTTGGAAAAGTGGCAAGAACAATGGAAAAAGTGTGCTTGAAGCAAGGAGAAGAGTTTTGAGGGGAATTAGTGGCTCTGTATCTTTTACTGTAGTAATTGTTTTAGATGTAAACATTCTTTGTATTTTTATCACGCCTTCATATGTATGGAAAATGTAGCTATTGGGGGTAACATCGATCCCCCACCAGAGCACCGCAGAGCATCACTCCACATGCATTGGTGGTCAGAGCTCGAGAGGGTGTGGAGTCAAGCAAAGCAATTGCAGAGCTTCCCACTGACTGCATGGCTTCCTACTAGCAGGTGTTTCTTGTGTGTAAATGGGCACCTCTGTCTGTCATGGGGTTGGGACAGCAGGCCTGGTGTGAGGCCTGGCATACATCTTTGTGCACTGCCTCCAGCCAGAGAAGAGTCTGGCCTGTGAATATTCATGACACACAGTCTCCTGTGCCTCTTCCACCTTCTGCCATGCAGTTGTCTGCAGACCATCTTCCCTGTCAGTGCCAGATTGTGCTGTGTTCCCAGTACCCAGAAAGTTCTCAGCACTCGTCATGGGTGTGTGTGTGTGTGTGTG